>CAKNXH010061582.1:22307-44413 GCA_932178445.1 Andricus quercusramuli
AATGATTTTAGATTGATGAAAGATTTCAAATATTTTAATGATTTCAAATTAATAAGAAAAATTTCACAAATATTGTAAAGAATCCGTAAGGTTTTCAAAAAATTTAAAGAATTTCGAAACATTTCAAACGATTTCAAAGTTTTTATCAAATTTCAGAATGTTTCAATGATTTCAAACGAACGCAAAAGATTTCACAAACCGAAATTGAAGAAAGATTTCAAAAATTTCACAAAGGTTTGAAACATTTCTACGTTTTCAAAGATTTTACCAAATTTCTTAAAGATTCCAAAATAGTTCAAGGTTTTCAAAAACTTTACTAAGATTTAGAAATATTCCCAAGATTCCACAAAGACGACTTATGTTCGCAAAAAACTAAGAATTTATTTACGGTTCTTTCTTTAGAAATTGTTGACCAATAAAAAATAAAATGGCTCATTTTATTACACGTATAACAACGATTATTTCAGTATTTGATGTACAAAAAAGGAAACCTGTAAAAACTTGAATTCTTAACCTTGAAAAGACCTTGAATTTTGTTTCTAAGGAACGCTGTACACCCTGTACATTTGTACAAGTAACAAAGTTATTGAAAAGTTACGTTATTTGTAACTTTTAGGGTATTTTTTTACAATTTCAAAAAGTAACTAGTAACTTAACTTACTTGCGGTTTTTGCAATAATTTGGAACTTTAGTTTTAGTTGCTTTGTGTTTTTTATTTCTTATATCTCCTATTAAAAGAGGTTTCTAGCACAGTTATGCAGAAATTTTAACTACTATTTGGTTGAAAAGTGACTTTGGTTTCAAAACTTTAAAGCTTTTGGTAAAAAAATCTCTTTGTTGTTGAATTTTCAACTATTTTGGTAGAAAATAAATCTGATTTGGTTGATGATTCAATTAATCTGTTGAAAATTCGTCTTTTTTGGTTGAATTCAACTGTGTTTGTTTTCACATCAAAACTTTTTTGGTTAAAATATCAATATTATATTTTTTGCTGAGAATACATCTATTTTAGTTGAAATTAAATGTATTTTCTTCAAAATTTTACTATTTTGGTAGATAGTTCAACCGTTTGGTTGAAAAGTAACTTTTTGGTTGAAAATTCATCTTTTTGTTCTTTAAAATTCAACAATTTAGTGAAATTTTGTACTTCCTTGGTTCAATATTCGGCTTTTTTGTTTCAAAATTTATCTGTTTTAGTAAACAGTGGAATTTGGTTTTTGTAGAAGTCAACTATTATATATTTCGTTGAGAATTGATCTACTTTGGTCGAAATATCATGTATTTTGTTAAATTCTAAAAAATTCCACTATTTTGGTAGAAAGTTCAAGTATTTGGTCGAAAAGTAACTTTTTTGTTGAAAATGTAACGGTTTTGTAGAAAATTCGTCTTTTTGGCTTGAAACTTCTTCAACAATTCAATGGATTTTTTTTTTCTTTCTTGGTCCAGATTTCGTCTTTTTCGTTTCAAAATTTATCTGTTTTAGTAAAAAATCTAATTTTGTTTTTGTAGGGAATTCAATTATTTTGGTGGAAAATTAATCTGATTTGGTTGAATTCTACTTTGTTTTCAATTGAAGATCTCTTTTGGTTGAAATAATATCAACTATTATATTGTTCGTTGAGAATTTATCTATTTTGGTTGAAATATCATGTATTTTGTTAGAAAGTTCAAGTATTTGGTTGAAAAGTAACTTTTTTATATAAAATTTATATTTTCGGTTTAAAAATGTAACTTTTTTGTAGAAAATTCGTCTTTTTGGCTTGAAAATTCAACAATTCTTTCACCACAATTTGCTTGGTAAAAATTCGGCTTTTTCGTTTAAAAATGTATATATTTTGACAAAAGAATCTCATTTTTTGTTGGTTGAATTCATCTGTTTGATTTCAACATAAAAACTTTTTTCTTCGAAATATGTAATATTAAGATCAATTTCCGAGATGACGTGTTGTTGTTTCAGCTGAAAAGAATTTGATTAGAAAAAGTTGTCCAGTTCAGAGGCAAGAGATGTTTCCGTTGACAATCTCAATATTACTTGATATAAAAAAGTTAGACAATTGAGAATAAATTATCCAAGAATTTTGAGGTTACAATTTCACAGGTTTGAAAAATCGGTTTGAAAATTTCAAAGAATTCATATTGATTTCAAAATATTTGAAAAAAAAGTTAAGAGATTCCAAATATTTCTGAAAGATTTAACAGATTTCAAAAGATTTAAAACTATTTCAAAAGGTTTCAAAACATTTTAGAAGATTTCACAAAGATTTCGAAGATTTCATAAAGATTTCAAATATTCGAAAAAAGCTTATAGAACAGGTTTAAAAAAGTTTCAGAGATTTGAAACGATTTCAAAAGATTTCACGAATATTTTAAAGAGTTCATAAAGATTTCAAATAGGGTACAGCACATCATATTTTAAAGATTTCAAAACCTTTCAAAGATTAAATAAAAATTTCATGAATATTTCAAAGATTTATAAAGACTTCTCAAAGATTTCTCAAAGATTTCACAGAAGTTTCAAGATTTCACCAAAAATTTAAATACTTAAAGATTTGAACGAATTCACAAAGATTTCAAGGATTTTAAAGACTTTACAAATGTTTAAAAATATTCCCAATTTTCTGCAAGTCTTTTAGAATACTATTCTAATAATTTGTTTTAATTCAGTTATGAAAACCTGACTTTATATCAATATTGATCAGTTCTTTAAATTAAGTTTAGGTTTTGATTGCATCGAAGGAAAAATCCTAGAAATGTCTTATCAAGTCACCAAAATAACGCAGAAAATTATCTTTAAAACTAGTCCAAAGAGATTACAAAATATTAATTGTTTTTTTTTTTCCTTAACATTTTCCGGAAACATTGAAATTTCTATTTTTTTTAATAACTTCTAATAAAATTAATATATTGCTCTCATTTTAAGACCATTTGGCTCATAATCTTATTAGATTTCGTGTAATAATTGAAAGTATATTTAGAGTTGAATATTTTTAAAACTTTGTTTAAATAATTACCAATTATGTAAAAAAACAAAACATATTCTTACCATTCATAAAATCTATCACTTATATCCCGAAAACAATAATTTTTTACGATTTTAAGAGAAATATAATTCTTAAACAAATAATAATTGTTTGAATAATTAAGGCAATAGAAAAATAGTATAATTGATTTTATAAGACGATTATGAATCTGTTCATAATTGAATCATTTATAGATTTTTACGTTAATAATTAAACTATTTCATTTCGAAATCCTTAGTAATAAATTAAATGTATGCATCCGATTGAAACTTCAAAATCTTTTTTCAATAAAAAAAAAACATTTAAATTCATATATTCGTAATTAAATTCTTTTATTCAATTTCAAATTCTATTCAAATATTATTGCATTCTAAATTACTCCATTTTTTAAGCATTCAGTTTGAAAATTTTTAATTGAAAATTTTTTGTTTCAATATTTAATAATATTTGACTCTTCATTTAAAATAAGAAATTATAAATCAAATATTCAAAAATAAACTAAGTAAAATTGAATTATTTAAAATAAAATAAACCTCGGATCGTTTGAATTTCAGGGTGCTGAATGTAAACTTCAACATTTTCATTGTTTCATTCATTTTTAATTTGTAAATGACATTTTTTAATTTAGATTTTTCAAAAAACAACTTATAATCACTAAATTGTACTGTTTTTGAGTTAAAATTGTTGGAAAATGATATAATTTCGAACACTTACAAATTTCTCTGAAAGAACTCTGGACACGCTTTGAGGTTTGCTATGTCTTGTTATAATAAATTTAAAATAAGAAAGTAAAAATCACATATTCAAAAATATACAAATTGAAATTTAATTTTTTTTGTTCTATATAATAAGCATCGAATCATTAAAATTTTAGAGTGCTGAATGCAAACTCTCTCCTTTGCCTGCTTAATCAGGCTTTGTTTATACAATACCGATGCGGACCGATATGAGTTCTCTGAAAGAACATATTTTGCCGCACTCATGTTACGCATCTGCATTTAGAATTAGGCTAATCATATTCCATGAAGAAAAATAATAAAACTTGAAATTTCATTATAAAAAAATGCATTATTATGCCACTTATTATTATTACACAAGTACTTAAAAATTATAAGAAAAATATTGAAAATTGTTTATTTTTTTCAAATTAGACACAGCATATTTTCCTCCTGTTTGTAAATGATTTACAATTGTTTAAACAATTATTATTCGTTTGAAAAGAGAGAGAGAGAGAGACTGAAGGACTCCTTTCGGTGGGTGAAGAGAAGTGTGTCAGAGGCTTGCGTTACACTTTCCAGCTATGTTTTTTTTATTTGGATCAGGCGCGACTCCCCATATCGAGGTCGAAGACTTTTACACATTAAAAATTTTTTATTTTTTTATTTTTAGATGCCGAACATTAAGTTGCAGAGCTCCGACGGAGAAGTTTTCGAGGTCGATGTGGAGATCGCAAAATGCTCCGTAACCATCAAAACTATGTTGGAAGACTTGGGAATGGATGAGGACGAGGAGGAGGTGGTGCCACTACCCAACGTTAACTCTGCAATTTTGAGGAAAGTTATCCAGTGGGCGACTTATCACAAGGACGACCCTCCTCCACCAGAAGACGATGAAAACAAAGAAAAGCGCACCGACGACATCAGCTCCTGGGATGCTGATTTTTTGAAAGTAAGTCTTGAATTGCGTGGATTAACAAATATTCCTTTTATAATTCAACCAGGCCTCGGACTATTCACACTATATACTTTTTTTTAGCGATGACACTATTTTTCTACTTTTTCGAAAAAAATGACACTTATTTTCTCACAATTGTCCACTATTTCTTAAGTTTACCTTGAAAATTATTGATAAATTTCTTCGCTAATTGGCTAGAATAATATGCCCGTCATCTCAAGTTGTTAAAATTTTAATCAAAAAGATAAATTTTCTACCAAAAAAGACGAATTTTAAACGAAATAAATTAATTTTAACTGAAAAAGATCAATTTTCAACAGAAAATGGAAGAATTAAAATTTCAGTTAAAAAATTAATTTCTAAAGAAAAAAAAACGTATTTTGTACAAAATATATGAATTATGAAACAAAATAGTTGAATTTTCAACCAAGAAATAATTCTCAACAAAAACTATAATAGTAGACTTTTCAGCGGGAAAACAAAGTTTATACAAAAGAGATGAATTTTTAAACATGAAGATTAATTTTCAACAAGAAAAAAAAACAACTTTCATCCAAATATATAAATGTTTAACCAAACTGTTGAATTTTCAAGCAAGAAGATTGATTTTTTTAATCAAAAGTAAGTTTTTAAATCAAAAGTGGAGTAGGTAAATTTTCATGCAGGAGAATTAATTTTGAATTTAAAAAAAAATGAATTTTCTACGAACAGTTTAATTTTGTGCCGAATTGTTGAATTTTCATGCAAAAAACAAACGAATTTTCCACAAAACAGTGAAATTTTCAATCCAAAAATATGAATTTTCAACTAAATAGTTAAATTTTTAACCAAAAAGAAGATAAATTTTCCACTAAACTTATGAATCTTCAACAAAAAAAATTAACTTTCAAGGAAGTACGAAAGAATTCAAATTTTAAGTAAAAATGTAATAGTTGATATTTCAACAAAACAAAAGAATTTCATTTTAAATAAAAAACTGTTGGATTAAACCAAGAAAAACGGATTTTCAACCAAACCTTTGCATTTCTAACCAAAAAAATTTATTTTCTATCGAAAAAAGCGTATTTTCAACTAAATAGTTAAATTTTCTACCAAATTGTTGAATTTTCGAGCCGAAAATGCGCGTTTTCTACAAAACAGTTAAATTTTTCACCCAAGAATTTTAATTTTCAACAAAAAATTTAACTTTTAAGGAAAAATTTGATTGTCCAGTTAAAATAATTAATTTTTAACTAAAATTATAAATCTTTAACCAAAAATTTTATCTTTCCAGTAAGTACCACATTTAACCACGGAGGTTAATTTGTAACGAAAAATTCAATAGCTAATATTTCATCAAAAAAAGAAATTCAATTAAAAATAAAAAAAAACATTTGAATTTAACCAAAAAAAAAGAAGAATTTTCAGCCAAATGTTTGATTCCTGAACTAAACCAGATTAATTTTAAACTAAAGAGTTGCATTTTTGTTCAAAGAAATTGCTTTTCTACCAAAAAGGAGAATTTTCAATCAAATAGTACAATTTTCTACAAAGTTGTATTTTCAAGCTGAAAATACAAATTGTTTACAAAACAGTTGAATTTTCAAACCAAGAATATGAATTTTCAACAAAATAGTTAAATTTTTACAAAAAAAAACGAATTTTCAACTAAAATTATGAATCTTCAATAAAAAAAATTAACTTTTGAAGAAGTATTTCAACTAACAACCACGAAGTTGAATTTTTAACCAAAAATGTAATTGTTGATACTTCAAAAACAAAAAAGGAATTTTATTTAAAATAAAAAACAGTTTGATTCAACCAACAAAAATTAGTTTTCAACCAAACAGGTGCATTTTTAATTAAAAAATTGATTTTCTTCGGAAAAAAGCGAATTTTCAACCAAAAAGTTGAATTTTCTAGCCGAAAATACGAATTTTCTACAAGAGTTAAATTTTCGACTGAAGAATGTGAAGTTTCAATACAAAAATTTTAACGAAAAAGTTAAATTTTCAGATAAGATAATGAATTTTTAACTTTCAACCAAGGAGTTTAATTTGCAACGAAAAATGTAATAGTTGATATTTCAACAAGAAAGAAATTTAATGTAAAATAAAAAACAGTTGAATTTAACCACAAAAAAAATGAATTTTCATCCAAATATTTGATTCCTGAATTAAACCAGATTAATTTCAAACCAGAGAGTTGCATTTTTAAGCAAAGAAATTGTTGGTCTAAAAAAATAGTTAAAAATTTTCTACCAAATTGTTGAATTTTCATGCTGAAAATACGAGTTTTCTACAAAACCGTTAAATTTTCAACCCGAGAATATGAAGTTTCAACAAAAAAGTTAACTTTCAACCAATCAGTGAAATTTTTAGTAAAATAATAAGATTTTCAGTTAAAAAAATGAATTTGTAACCAAAAAGGCGAATTTTCAACAAATTACATAAATTTACAGCTAAATAAGAAAAATTTCAACCAAATTATTCAATTTTTGAGCCAAAAATAAGATTTTTCGACAAAACAGCTTAATTTTCAACAGAAGCAGATTAATTTTTAACAAAAATCATTACATTTCTACAGAAAGAGATGAATTTTTGAACCCACTGATAAGGGAATAGGGAAAAGACTGTGAAGCCTGCTATAAACAAATAGAAATTTTGATAATTTATTGACAAATGAATAACATAATTAATAACGTAATTGTATAGAAGTCAGGGAAAAGTCAGGGATTTAGAAAAAAGCTCTTGAAATTCCTTCAAATTTTTAAAAATTCTCTAAAACCTTGAAAATCCTTTCGAATTCCTTTTAATTATTGAAATTTGTTCAAAAATCCTTGGAATCTTTTAAAATACATCAAATCTTTCAAATAATTTGAAAACCCTTGTAGCTTTAAATAACTGACAAGCAGAATAAACTTGAAATATTTCAATTTGAAATTCTTTTATTCCGTTTATAAAAAATTCTAGGTGACAAATGTTACAAGTTTGAGATTTTGTTATGTAATTATTAATGGCCAGGAAAAATGATAAATTATTCAGGAAAAAATTAGGGAATTTTTAAAATGAAGTTTTACGGTAACCCTAAAATAATATTCTTATTAGTATTTTATTTACCTTGTATTTATATTTTTGTACTTTTTTGCAAATTCTTTCTCCTGAAGATTATCTTTTTAGCTATCAAATTTATTATTTGTTTGAAAATTTAACAGTTTTGTTAAAAAGTCAACTTGAATCTTTCTTGGATGAAAATTGAACTATTTATTTGAAAATTGGTTTACTTAATTTAAAAATTCATCTGTTTCAGTAGAAGATTTAATAATTACTTTGTTGATTTTTTTTTTGAGAGAGAAGGTTCATTGCTTTGGTTGAAAATGGACCTACTTTTGTTGAAAAGTAATTTTGTTGCCGAAAATTCATATTTTCTGATTGGAAATTCAATTTTTACATAGAAAACTCGTCTTTTGGCTTGAAGGTTCAACAGTTAGGGTAAACCTTTTTCTTCATGACTGAAAAAACTTTATTGGTTAAAAATTCGTCTTTGTTTTAAAATTCACTTTCTAAACGAAATTTCATATTTTTTGGTTGAAATATCAACTATTGCACTTTTTTGTTAAAAATTTATGTTTTTAGGTTGAAAATTCAATGAATTTGTGGGTAACTCAATTATTTTGTATTTTGCAAATCAGGGTGTCTAGTGTCCTGGAAATCCTTAAAAACCTGGGAAAGTCCTTGAATTTTGCTCATGGTTCTGGAATTTTCGTTGTTTTAAAGAAAACATAATTTTTTTAACTTTTTCTCTGCGGGACGAAAAAAATATTATCTTTTTAATAATAGACTATTTATTTTATCACGGTCACGAAATTACAATCGAAGTGGTATTTGAATATTAATGGTTAGAGCAATAAAAAATTGGTCATTATTCGTTGAGAATTCATATTTTTTAGTAGAAAATTCATCTTTTTGATTGAAAAGCCTATTTTTGGTTGAAAAATAATTTTTAAACTAAAAACGTAACTATTTTTGGCTGAAAATTGATAATTTTTAAGTTGAAAATTCAATCAATTGGGTAAAACTCTTTTTTTCATTTAAAATTAATTTGTTAACCTACAAATGTAACTTCCATTTTTTGTGTGAAATTTAATCTTTTTTGTTAAGTCAAAAATTGGTCTTTATTGTTAGAAAACTAATCCTGTTGGAAATTTTCTCTCTTTTGATTAAAACTGCAATTTTTTTATTAAAAATGAACTTTTTTGTTGAAAATTAATATTTTCTGGTTGAAAATACTGTCTTTTGGATTGAATTTTCAACAATTTCTTTGACATTTTTTCCTGTCTTGGCTGAAAAATCTTTAATTGTTGAAAATTCGTCTTTTTTATTAGAAAATTCGACTCTTTGGTAGAAAATTAATAATTTCGGATCGAAAATTCAACTGTTCTGTAGAAATTTTTTGTTTGTTTGTTTGTTAAAAGTTGACCTACTTTATTAAACATTCATTCTTCGGTTGCAGAATGGCAGGTTCATCATTTTTTTAGTTGAAAATTCCTCTCTTCCGTTCAAAATTCAGCTATTTAACCATTTTATTAAAAATTCGATTTTTTGTTGTAAATACATCTCGGAAATTGAACTATTTTGTTGAAAAAACTTTATTTTTGAATGAAAATTAATTTTTTGAATTGAAAATTCACCTATTAAATTTTTCATTAAAAATTCCCTTTTTTGGTTAAAAATTCAACCTTTTGGTTGAACGTAGAACTAATTAGTTAAAGACTGATTTTATTTGTTGAAAATTGAACTATTCTGTCAAAAATGATTTTTTTTGCATTAAAATTATTTTTTCTTTTTTTGCTGAAAATTTAACTATTCCAGTTTTGGTTGAAAATTCATATTTTTTCAGTAAATTTATCCCTTTTGGTAGAAATAAAAAATCTTAATTGAAAATTAAACTACTTTCCTTCAAATTTACTATATTGGTTGAAGGCAACTATTTTGTTGAAAAAGTTTTTTTTTCTACGAAAATTAATTTTTTTACCTGAAAATTCAACTTCCATTTTTGGATGGAAATTTATCGTCTTTAGTAGAAAATTCAACTATTCCGTTGAAAATCTATGTTATTATATGTTTGCAAATTGGTTTATTTTGTTGAAAATTTGTCATTTTTTGGTAGAAAATTAATTTTCTTTGTTGAAAATTTGTCGCGTTGAACTATTTGGTTAAAAATTTAACGATTTTGTTGATTTTTTTTTTAAATTTAAGTCTTTGGTTGAAAATTTAACTATTTTTTTTAAATTTAATTTCTTTGTCTTTGTTGAAATACCAACTATTTAATTAAGAATTCGTCTTTTTGTCGAAAATTAAACTATTTTTGGTTAAAGTGTTTGCTTGCAAATTCAACCGTTTTGTTGAACATTCGCCTATTTCGACAGAAAATTCGTTCTTTTGGATTTAAAATTCATCGTTCTTTTTAAGAATTCGGTTAAAAAATCAACTTATTTGTTGGCAATTTCATTATTTTATTGCAAATAAGTCTAAATTAGAGGATTCTCGCCGCTGGACCGAGTGTAGTGGACGTGTGCAAAGTGGGTGGTGAAGTTTGTTGAAAAAGTAGTGAGAAAGTTGCGGTGCAAAAGCAAAGTTCTGTGCAAGCTGATAGAGCGAATTTCGAAGAATCATAGGGATATATAATCAAAAGTGCAGGATTTGAGAATAAAGTGTGAAAGGCATTATAAAATCGAGCACTGAACTATTGGAGGTTAGGTTCAGTCGGAAATGACGTAGGCGAGAAATGCTGACGAGCAGGAGCGACGCTAGGCGGGATGAAGAGAAAGTGACGGACAAGAGTGAATCTTTCTTACCGATAGAAAACTCCAAAACAAAAAAGTAGCACGCAAAACGTCAAAACAGTCCCCGAGAAACGTGGAAGAGGAAGACCAAAAAAAGTGACGGAAGCAGAAACGAGTAGCAGATCACAGAGTTTAGACATATACGTGAAGAGAACGATAAAGGGAAGTCAAACAGAGAAGTCCGTAGAAAAGAAGGATAGCGAAATTATGGAAGAAACAGAAGAGACCAGAAAAAAGACTGACCGAGAGCTCTTACTGCTAATAATGGCAGACTTGAAGGAAATAAGAGCAGAAAGGGAAAGATCGAGGGAGGAGAACCAAAAAGAATTACAAAAAGTGAAGGATGAATTGCAGCGCAAAAGTAAAGAATGGGAGAGAGAGAAAACGAACATATATAGGAAAATCCAAGTTTTGGAGTCGAAAATTGGAAACGAGGAATGGGTATTGGAGAAAGAAGAAATAGAGCAGAAAATGGAGCAAATTCAAACGGAACTGGAGAAGAGAAAAGAGTCGGCACCGGAAAGAGTTCAAAATGAGAACAGGGAAGCTCAAAAAATGATGGACTTGGAAAAAAAATGGGAAAAGTGGGAAAAGAGAGAAAGAAAGAATAATATTGTTGTAAGAGGACTACAGAGAGGAAACTCAACGATAGAGACAGCACGACTTTTCCTAGAAGAAACCATCAAAGTAAAGGGAAGAATCAAAGAGGCGTACGAGATTGGAAGGGAAGAGAATAAAAAGGTATTAGTGATCAAGTTGGAAACGTGGGAAATGAAAAGGGAGATCTTGGGAAGAAAATCTGATCTCAAAGGAACAAACATCTTCGTAGACGACGATCTGACGAAAACAGAAAGAGAGGTACAAAGGAAAATAAGAGAAGTGGCTAGGAGAGAGAGAGAAAACGGAAAAGAAGTGAAGGTGGGATACAGAAAAATCAAGATAACGACAAATGGATCCACTGGAATGAAGAAGAAGGTAAATTGACAGAAAACTCTTTTTTATAAAACAGACAAAATTTAGAATACTATTGTGGAATATTGCGGGAATTGAAAAAAGTAGAGACACTTGGAAGTACATTGAACAGTTTGATATAATAATATTGTTGGATACCTGGACAGAGAAAGAGCAAGAAGAGAGAATCAGAAAGAGATTGAAAAATGATTTTGAATGGTTCATGAAACCAGCTATTAGGAAGGAAAAAAAAGGAAGGGCTATGGGAGGACAGCTCATAGGTTGCAGGAAGCTGAAGAACGCAAAATACAAGTTTTCAGAATGGAAGTACGGAGTGAAGATTAATTACGAAATAGGTGGAGAATCAGGAGAAATTGTATCCGTTTACAACAATGTCGGGATGAAGAAAATCAGAGAAGAAATAGAAGAACTCCTGGAACAATCTACATACCAAGGACACCCTCTTACAATTTTAGGAGATTTTAATGCGAGAATAGGTAAAGAATCAGCGAGAACAGATCCAGAAGGAGAAGAGGAATGGGAAAGACACTCGGAAGATGCAGTACTAAATAAAGAAGGAGAAAATCTACTGAAATGGTGTGAGGACTATGGTTTGTCGGTCATGAATGGAAGACTGAAGGGAGATGAAAAAGGAAAATTAACGCGCATTGGAACAAACAGTGCGTCAGTCCTGGATTATCTTATCGTGAAGGATGAAGAAGACCCAATTAAGGAAATGCAGATAGACGAAAGAGAAGAATCGGATCATATGCCTCTAATTGCAGCGACAAAATGGAATTTACAAGGGCAGCAGGACGATGGTTTACTGGATGAACGCTGGAAATGGAGAGAAGATAAAAAGGAAGAGTTCAGAGAAGCACTACTCAAAAACTGGGAAGAATCGAAAGGAAAACCAAAGACAACACAGGAAAGACTCGACAATTTCAAAAGAATAATCACTGAAGCGGCAGAAAAATCTGGGATGATGAAACAAGGAAAGAAGAAGGATGAAGATTGGTTTGATAAAGAATGCAATCAAAAAAGGAAGGAAACCAGGAAACATCTAGCCAAGTTCAGAAGATCAAAAAAGACAAACGATAGGGTGAAGTATAATAAATCCAAAAAAGAACTGAAAAAACTGTACAAGGACAAAAAACAAGGGGAAGAAGAAAGGAAATGGGGAAAAGTGGAGAAGAGCAAGAACTTGGGAGAATTCTGGACAGCAGTGAGACCCTACAGAGCAAGAAAAAGAGGAAGTTTGAATACCAGCATAAATGAAGGACAATGGCTTGAACATTTCAAGGAATTATTGGAAGGGACAGAAGAAGAACCGAACTTGGATGAAACGAAGGAAATGCCAAAAGGGATAGAAGAAGAGCCAGAGTTGGATAAAACGAAGAAGAGAGGAGAAGAAGATAAATTAGGAGAATTGAATGAAGATATTTCGAAAGAAGAGGTAGAAGATCAGATCCGGAAACTGAAGAAGGGAAAGGCGCCAGGAGAAGATGGGATCATAAATGAATTCCTTAAAGTACTACCCCAAGAACTAATAGAAGAATTGACAGGGATTCTCAACCAATTATGGACTGAAGGAGAAATAGGAGAAGGGTGGGAGACAGGACAGATCTATCCAATCCACAAGGGAGGAGATGAGAACAACGCGAAAAATTATAGAGGAATAACGCTACTCAACACTACACACAAGACGCTGGCTGGGATTATGGCAAAAAGACTCAGGACGTGGCTGGAGAAGAATAAAATATTAGGAGAGAGTCAGGCAGGCTTTCGACCAGGGTACTCGACGAGGGAACATATATTTGTTCTGAACTCACTGATACAGAACAAATTAAAACAGGAAAAAGGAAAACTCTACGCGTTCTTCATAGACTTTCGGGCAGCCTTCGATAAAGTTGACAGGACATTATTGATGCAGAAACTCGAGAAGGTTGGAATCACTGGAAGAATGCTAAAAATGATAAAAACGATGTACGGTGGCACCAAAAACACGATAAAGACAACGAAAGGATCTATCAGATGTTTCTGGACTAAAAAAGGAGTCAGACAAGGATGTCCATTGAGCCCGGTGTTATTTAACATACACGTAATGGTACAAGAATGGGAGAAAATAGAGTGGGCGAGAATGAGATGCGGCAACTTGAGCAGAGCTGGACAAAAAGGATGGGGGGAGACATACCAATGTAGGATCTGCAGAAAAGAAGAGGAAAGTTTCAAACATATATGGAACTGTAAAGAATTGAGAGGAAAACTGAAACAGGAAGGAAGAAACTGGTTGGAGAGGCTATTGAGAAAAAGCACAAGAGAGAAGATTGGATGATTGAAATGCTCAAAGGCAAAGTATCGAAGGGAGCATGCTGGTTCAGCAGAGAAGTCTTCAAATTGTACAAGGAACTTCAAGAAAGTGAGCAAAAAAGTGATCAGTGAGACAAGTATGGAGATACTTACAGGACAATGTATACGGAACGGAACTAACGAAATGTAAATAAAATCATACAGGACTGGTGACTCAATGTGATAAATTCAGTGATAAATTTTTGTTGTTGTTGAATATATATATAAATATGATTATGGAAATTATTTATAACAGAGTTTAATGTGAGTAACATTAATTATAAGATGAAGAAGATGCGTATGTAATGGAATGTAATTCTAAGACCTCAATCGAGGTGAGAAAAGGAATAATAAACCATTTAATTGAATTGAATTGAAGTCTAAATTAGCTAAATTATAAACAGCAAAAATATTGAACTTCAAAAGTTTCATTAAATTGTTTTTAACCCTGGAAAAAAGAGAAACTTTGAATATTTTTTATTGTAGCGTCGTGATGTGTTTCACGGTGATAAAAGGAACAATACAAAAAAAAAATTTTTTGTTTTATCAACTCCGATTTTTACTATATTTCGTGGAAAGTATTATTTTTTTACTGTAAAAAAGTACCTGGAAAAATGTAAATTTATGTCCTGGGAAACCTGGAAAAGTCCTGGAATTTTTGTTTGACGAAACGCTAAATGCCCTGGTTACGTAATTTAAGCTTCCCTCTACGATTTAAGTAAGGCCCCTAAGGTTACTCCTGGAAAAATTTTATGACACTATTTTTTATTTCTGAAGTGAGTCCGAGGCCTGATTAAACTATAAAAGTATTGGATTTAAAAACAATTAAATTTGTTTTCAGGTTGACCAGGGAACTCTCTTTGAACTGATTTTGGCCGCAAATTACTTGGACATCAAGGGTTTGCTCGATGTCACATGTAAGACTGTTGCGAATATGATCAAGGGTAAGACGCCCGATGAGATTCGCAAAACTTTCAACATTAAAAATGATTTCTCCAATGCCGAGGAGGAACAAGTGCGCAAAGAGAACGAGTGGTGCGAGGAAAAGTAGATTGCACCCGTGACTTCCCTCTTATTTCGTATTTAAGTTGTATTTCTCACTTTCTTAAAAGATTTTTGTTTAATTTTTTCTTATATAAATCTTCGTTCCCGACACAAGCGTTACGCGTAAGAATGAGGATTAATTTAAATACATGCCCTTTTTCTAAAAATTGCTTGTAATATGACATCGCCCAGATAAAAAAAATTCTTGAATTGTATAATTTCTGTATATTGTTTCCTTACTGTTGAGACAACTTTTTTCTTATAAAGAAGGAAAGAAAGAATCAGAGTTGAATTCCATAAGTCTTTCTAACGCACTATGAAGGGCGAGTGGTCCAGACGATCGTTAATACGTTTTTACTTCTGAAAGAGCTTCTGTAACAACGATCTTTTAATTTCCGTTCCCACGTGTATTTTAGATATAAGAAAGATCTGAATTAATCACTGGTACAACACTCTCCCTATTCACTCTGAATTTTTTTTCTCAATATTTTTTGCTATGCTTTAAAATTTAAATGTAGGACTGAAGTCCTGGTGTATTTGTAAGAAATGTAATTTTACGCTTAAGGAATAGCAGACCAGGTCTTTGATTGACTGCTCCGGTGAAGATCTTTATTGGTATAAACATAATATTAGTTGTTTGTGAAGCTTCAAGGGCAGTGGATCGAAAATTCATTTAGAGCTGAGTTAAAGAGATATGAATAAATATTGCATTAGAATTAAAGAGATTGAGTTTCTTCTTTTATTTAAGATTAAAATTACTGATTTAATTCTAATAAGGTAAAGGTGCCTATCATGAGACAAATTTTGAAGAGGTTTTGAGATTTTTGTTAATTTTTGAACGATAGTAGAATATATTTACAAAATGTTTGTATCAATGAATGCGCTCATATTTTCTGAACACGAAACACGTATTAAAAGTTTAATTGAGTTTAGGCAAAGTTATTATATTTATGAAAATACGGAACGACCTTTATGTACCTATTATGAAACAACTTTTGGACTCTTGTACCGGTGTTCCATAATGGGTGTCCCTATTATGGAACAGCAAAGAAATGTGTTTTTTTTTATATTAATATGGCTTATTTTATATTATTTTCTATATCAAATCGAACTAAATGGTACAGTGAACTTTTATCTCAATCGTTCATAGAGATAAATAAATTGAATACAAGTTTTCATTAAAATTGAGAAACCTAGCCTACAAAGGATAGTTTTCGTGAAAGAAATGAATTATATTTTATTTTTGCTAAAAAATTTTTGTTATAGGGAATGAATTTTTATTTAGGTGAGTGGAAAAGAAGAAGCAACCATGTAGGATGAAGTCAAAACTTAAGAAACTTGGTCAAAGTAAAGTGTAAATCAAATATTAGGCCAAGTACCCTTTTCGTTTTCTTTTTTTTATTGTACTCTATAATAACTTCCTGTGTTTTATTCATTATTCGTCCTTTTTCGTAAAAAATGATCTTGGTTGAAAATTCATATTTTTCCTTGAATATTCAACAGTTCTTTTTAAATTTGTTTTCTCTGTTGACTGAAAAGTATTTTCTAATTCAAAACACAACTTTTCTTGAAAATTTGTCTTGTTTGGTCGAACTTGACTGTTTTTTATTCAAAATTGAAATCTCTTTTGGTTGAAATTTAAATTACGTTACATTGTTTGTTGAGAATTCATCTATTTTAGTTGAAAATTCAACTCCTTCGTTAAAAGTGTAACTCTTTTTAAAAAATTAATTCTTTTTTCGTTGAAGATTCATCATTTTAATTGAGAATTCATCCCTGATTGCATATTTAACGACCATGTTGAAAATCAGTTTTTTTTTACTAAAACATTAATTATTCCATTCGAAAATTTAACTATATTGTTGAAAATTCGTTTTTTTTTGTCAGAAATTCGTTTTTTTTTTTAACAGAAAATGTAACTATTTCATCCTTGGTTAAAATTGTATCTTTTTTAGACGAAAATTTAAATGTTAATTGATCTCTTTTATTTTAAAAATGTGAATAATTGGTGCAAATTTTTTGTACCTTTTTGGTATAAAATTTAATTATCCCAGTTAAAGATTCATCATTATAACTGAAATTCATTTCTGCTTGAAAATTCAACGACTTTGTTGAAAATCAATTTTTCTAACTGAAAATTGATCTATTCCAGTTGAAAATGTAACTATTTTGTTAGAAGTTTGCTTTTTTTTTTTTGTTAGAAATTAGTTTTTTTTATAGAAAATTTAACTATTTTATTTTTGAAAAAATGTATCTTTTTTAGACGACAGCTTAACTGTTTGATTGATAATTGATCTTTTTCTCAATTGAAATATTTTGTGAAAATTTCTTGTACCTTTTTGGTATAAAATTCAACTACTCCAGTTGAAGATTCATCATTTCAGTTGCAAATTTATCACATTAGTTGAAAATTGAACTGTTTGATTGAAAATACGTTTTTTTTTTCTCGTAAAAAATTAATTTGTTAACTTAACCTTTGACTATTATATTTTTTGTTGAAAATTCTTCTCTATTTTTTTGTTGTAAAATTCAACTGTTGGTTAAAAATGTATCATTTTCAGTTGCAAATTCAACAACTAAGTAGCAAATTCATATATTGTGTTTAAAATTTGTATTCTTTTTTAGAAAAGTAATCTTCATGGTTTGAATATTCATAATTTTAATTGAAAATTTATCTGTTTGTTTTAATATTTAATTATTCCAGTTAAAGATTCATCATTTAATTTGAAAATTCATCACTTTGGTTAAAAATTCATTTTTTTTGTTTGTTAGAAATTAGTTTTTTTTATAGAAAATTTAACTATCCTATTTTTGATTAAAAAAGTATCTTTTTAGACAACAGTTTAACTGTTTAATTGATGATTGATCTTTTTTTTTAATTAAAATATTTGGTGGAAATTTGTTGTACCTTTTTGGTATAAAATTCGACTACTCCAGTTGAAGATTCATCATTTCAGTTGCAAATTTATCACATTAGTTGAAAAATGAACTGTTTGATTGAAAATCCTTTTCTTTTTTTTTTTGTTTTCTTCGTAAAAAAATTAATTTGTTAACTTAACGTTTGACTATTATATTTTTTGTTGAAAATTCTTCTCTATTTTTTTTTTTTTGTAAAATTCAACAGTTGGTTAAAAATGTATCATTTTCAGTTGCAAATTCATATATTGTGTTTAAAATTGGTATTCTTTTTTAGAAAAGTAATCTTCATGGTTGAATATTCATCTTTTTGGTTAAAAATGCAACCATTTCAGTGAAAGATTCATCATTTTAATTGAAAATTTATCTGTTTGTTTTATAATTCAATTATTCCAGTTAAAGATTCATCATTTAATTTGAAAATTGATCACTTTGGTTAAAAATTCATATTTTTTTCTTGTTTGAAATTAGTTTTTTAAACGTAAAATTTAACTGTCCTATTTTTGATTAAAAAAGTATCTTTTTAGACAACAGTTTAACTGTTTGATTGATGATTGATCTTTTTTTTTTAATTAAATTATATGGTGGAAATTTGTTGTACCTTTTTGGTATAAAATTCAACTACTCCAGTTGAAGATTCATCATTTCAGTTGCAAATTTATCACATTAGTTGAAAAATGAACTGTTTGATTGAAAATCCTTTTCTTTTTTTTTTTTGTTTTCTTCGTAAAAAAATTAATTTGTTAACTTAACGTTTGACTATTATATTTTTTGTTGAAAATTCTTCTCTATTTTTTTTTGAAAAATTCAACTATTGGTTAAAAATTCATCATTCTCAGTTGCAAATTCTACAAATTAGTTGCAGATTCATGTATTGTGTAGAAAATTAATCTTCATGGTAGGATATTCATCTTTATGGTTGAAAATTCCACCATTTCAGTTAAAAGAGTCGTCATTTTAGTTGAAAATTTATGTTTTTGGTTTGAAATTCAATTATTCCAGTTGAACATTCATCATTTTATTTGAAAATTAATCACTTTGGTTGGAAATTCGACTATTTTGTTGAGAATTAATATTTTTTTGGTTGACATTTAATTTTTTCAACTCAAAGTTTAAGTATTATATGATAATAAGATAACATAGTTCACATTAATATAATGAAAAACAAATTTTATTGTAAAATTTCTCTGTTCCATAAATAGGAGCAAGCGTTGAAAACGTGCCCTTCGATATGAAACAACCATGTTTCTCCGTTCCATAAATAAGGACCATTTTAAAAAAGGTGTACCTATTATGAAACAACTAATTAATAAATAAAGTTGCATCCAAATAAAGAAAAAGCGAAGTAATCTCAAATCTATAAACCTTAAGCTGGCATTTAATGTATTACACATGTGAAATGATCAAAATTTGTGAATACACGAGATAAAACAAATTATAGGTATCAAGACTTCTGACTCGGATAAATTGCAGTCAATTTTCCCGAGTGTGGCGGTTAGATATTTAAAATTATTTTTCAGTGTTTAAAACTTGAGAACCATACTGGATTTTTATATAGATAAGAGGCCTAACTTTCATAATTATTAATATAGTAATTTGTGTTGAAAAATATACCTTTAAATTATTTATAAATTGAATTATTTGTCAAACTGTTTCATAATTGGGACATGTTTTATGATAGGTACCTTTACCTTATAGTGTTATGAAATTATCAATTATGCTGTAAATATCAATCTTTAAAAAATAGGTGTGTTACAAAAATCTCGAAAACATTGTTGTCGCCTTCTCTATATGCCGATTGGTTAATTTGAAAAACTCAAAGGAAGGAATGTTGCCAAATTCACTAACATAATTAAGAATTGAGTTTCAATTGAAGGGCAGTGACAAATGAATGTCACATTTGTGTGCATGATAGAACTGACAACAATTTAAGATTTATGATTGTAACATTTTATTATTACATTTTCAGGTAAAATAATCAATTTTCAATCAGGAAAAATAAATTTTCAACAAAATAGTTGAATTATCAACTAAACTGATGAATATTTAATAGAAAAGAATTCTCAACAAAGTGTTATTTTCATATTACAAAAAGGTTATATTTTCTCTAAAAACCATTTTTATTTTCCATAAAATGCTGGTGAATTAAGCCAAAAAATACAAATTTTCAACAAAAGAGTTCAATTTTCAGCCAAGAAAGATTTTTTAATCAATAAACAAAATTATCATGGAAAATGTTGAGTTTATAAGTCATGAAGTATAATTTTTAAAAACAAAGTTGAATTTATAACAAAAAATATATGCATTTTCTACCTCAATAATTTTATTTCTGATGAAAAACAAAAAAATTTTAACAAAATCAATGAATTTTCAACTTAAAAGATCAATTTTCTAGCAAAAAGAAAGTAGCTACAATTTTTGTATAAAAAAAATCATTTTTAACAAAAAAAAAACAACAAAATTTATCAAATTTTCAAACAAAGAAATTAACTTTTAAATAAAATGATGCATCTTCAAACAAAAAATAAATTTTTAGCCAAACAGATGAATTTTCTGCCAATAAAAGATGAATTTTCAACCAAGTAAGATAAATTTTGAACAACAAAAAATAGAATAGTTTAATTTTGAGTCAGAAACAAAAATTTTAAACAAGTGAAATAAATTTTCAACCGAAAAGAAAAAAAACTGACGAAAAATGGAAGTTAAATTCTCAGTTAAGAAAAATAATTTTTAGTTAAAAAAAAAAACTAATTTTCAATCAATGAAATGAAATTTCAACCAAAAATGTTAATTTTCTATCAAAAAAAGACAAAATTTCAACCAAGTGGATAAATTTTCAACTTGAAAACATAATTTGTTGACAAAGAATAGAATAGTTAAGTTTTTAAGCAAATAAAATACATTTTCAACGAAATATTTGAATTGTAAACTAAATTAATTAATTTTTTACCAAAAAGATTCAATTTCTATGAAAAAAAAATCTTGACAAGAAATGTTGAATTTTTAGTTTAAAAAATTAATTATTAATAAAGGAAAACTAATTTTTAAACAAAGAAATTTAATTTCAACCTAAAAGATTAATTTTCTACCAAAAGAGAATAATTTTTAACAAAACACATGAATTTTCAACCAAAATATTTAAATTTTTAACCAAACCAATTTTTCTATCAATAAGATTAAATTTCTATAAAAACAAAATCTCGACAAGAAGTTTAGTTAAATTTTTAGTTTGAAAAATTAATTTTCCATTTTGAACCTAATAGTAGAATTTTCTACTATAAAAAGACGAATTTTCAACAAAATGGATGAATTTTCAATTAAAAAATATAAATTTTAAATAAAAAATAGAATAGTTTAATTTTCAGTTAGAGAAATAAGTTTTCAAGCGAATAAAATAAAATTTTCAAAATAGTTACATTTTTCACCAAATAAATGAATTTTCTACCAAAGCCGATTAAAAATGTCTTGAAAAGAAAAAAATCAACAGAAAATTGAGGTAAATTTTTAGTTATCCAAATTAATTATGAATTGAAAAAAATAATTTTTAACAAAAAAATAAGTAAAATACATGAATTTTTAACTAAGAAGGTTATTTATCATGTGACTAAAAATTTAGTTACAGTTTTGATAAAAAAAATCAATTTTCAATAAAAAAAACTAATTTTCAACCAAAAAGATGAATTTTCTACCAAAAAAAGAATTTTTAGCAAAGCACATGAATTTTTAATCAAATATTTCAATTTTTAATTGAATTTTCAACCAAAAAGGTAAATTAATCACCAAGAAGATCAATATTCTACCAGAAAATACAAAGTTTCAACAAAGTACATAATTTTTCAAACAAATAGCTAAATTTTATGTTAAAAAACTAAACTTCAAGCTAAAAAAATGAATTTTGAACTAAAAAGATCAATTTTCTACAGTAACAAAAAATTAATTTTTAACAAAATACATGAATTTTCAACCAAAAATGTTAATTTTATACCAAAAAGCCAAATTTTTAACAAAATAGATGAATTTTTAACAAAAAAAAGATAAATTTCCAACAAAAAAATAGTATAGTTCAATTTTCAGTTAGAGAAATAAGTTTTTAAGTAAATAAAATACATTTTCAACGAAATAGTTAGATTTTTAACCGATTAAATGGATTTTCTACCAAAAAGATTGAACGTATATAAAAAAATGTTGACATAAAATAGAATAGTTAAATTTATAGTTAAAAAAAATGTTTAACAAAATACAGGAATTTTCTGACAAAAAGATTAAATGTCTATCAAAAACAAAACAAAAATTGACTAAAAATTTAGTTACAGTTTTGATTTAAGAAA
>CAKNXH010061584.1:0-11629 GCA_932178445.1 Andricus quercusramuli
TCGAAAAAATAATGACCGAAACAGAAACCGAAAAATCAAAATTCCTGAAATTTCAAATTTCGGAAAGAAAATAAAACTACCAAAAATGTTTATTCTCGAAATTTTCAAATTCCCGAAAATAGTAAATTGCCGAAATTTTAAATACCCGAAAAAATAAGATTAAATATTACCCTTGAGAATAAATACCACATAATAGAAGAATATTCCAACAGAAAAAAACTATTAAATATTTTTTTTAACAAGAATTCGTAAATTTCGGTAATTTACTATTTTTGGGTATTTAAAAATTCGAAAATTTACTATATTCTAGTTTTGGAAAATTTGGCAATTTACTACTTTCGAGAATTTGAAAATTCGAGTTTTAAATTTTAATCTCCAAAAAAAAATCTGATTTCAGAGGATTTCAAAGTTGTCAACGATTTTGAACAAATTTTATAAATAATAAAAAAATTTTAATAATTCATGGGATTTCAAATTATTTTAAGGGATTTGTAGGGATTTACCAGAACAACGCGATTTCATAGGATTTCTAAGGACATTAAAATTGTTTAATTTCAATGTTTTTCAAAGGATTTTATTTATTTATTTGATTTTAAATTTAATTTTAAATTAATTTTTTTTTAAATTTAAAATTTATTTTTATTTATTTGAAAATTTGATAATCCTCAAATTGGTATTTTGTAAGATTACAAGAAATTTTAAGGCATTTCTTTGGATTTTATGGTTTCTCAGAGGATTTCAAAGGTTTTAATATCTTAAAATTAATTCCAAAGAATTTTTATAGATTACAAGTGATTTAAAAAAAATTGAACAGTTTTCTAGGGATTTCAGAGATTTCAAAGAATTTCAGAAAATATTAAAGATTTCAAGGGATTTCAAGGGGCCTTATCAGATTTTATGGGATTTTAGAGGATTTTAACATAATTCAAGGTTTCAAAATGTTTTCTTAAAATTTTGGAAAATCATACAAAATGTAAAAAAATTGTCTTATAATCTTCTAAATTTTGCCAAGAATTTTAAGAAAATTTGTTTATTCTCTTGAAACCTTTCGAACTTCTTTTAAAGCTTCTCATGTTTATTTTTGAAACCTTTAAAAATCGACATTTCTACAAATCTTTTATACTTTAAAATTCTCGTGGAAAATATTTCATGAATGTGCTCGATTTATTTTTTTATTTTTCAATGTTACAAAATTTAAACATTTTGCTTCAAGACCTTCTACACTCTTTTTCGAAATTTTAGGGAATCGTTTGATATGTTCAAAAACCTTTTTCTATTCTCTCTTGAAGTACATTTTTCAAAATGAAAAAATAATTCAAAATTCTCGCACGATTATCAAGAAAATTCTTTTCTTAATCTTTTCTGACCTTCTGAATCTTTTAATCTTTAAAAATTATTCAAATTTTCCCGGATTTTTTTTGTCTGAAAAATTAAAAAAATTGCCTAGTATCTTTCAGATTCTTCTTTGACAATTCTTGAAATCTTTTTAAATAATCTCTTAAAATTAATTTTTTTAAATAAAAAATTATTTTAATTTTCCTAATTTTCGTGAAACCTTACCAAATTCTCAAAAAAACCTTCACAATTTCTTCTTATTTTTGAATCGTCTCAAAACTTCTAAATATCTCTTAAAATTACTCAATTTTTTTTCTAAAATTACATAATGTGGAAAAAAATCTCTTGGAATTTAGTGCAAAATAATCATTTAAAGTATTCCCATGAATCGTAAGAACCATTTTTTAAGTCTCTTGATACCCTCCTGCAAAATTCAATTTACCTGCAAAAAATTGTTAATCCTGAAAAATTAAAAAAATTGTCACAGTCTGCCACATTCTTTTTCCAGCCATTTTGAAATTTTTAAAACTTAAAATTATTATTTTAAAATGAAACCTAAACCATTTAAAATTTACCCAGAAATCTTGAAAAAAAAATCTCAAATCTTTCACAATTATTAAACAGCTGCTATTTTTTCAAATTCTTCAAAATAAGTTTTTGCCCATAATTTATAGTATTTATTTATAGTAAAAATAGTGATAGTAGTGAAAGTAGTAGAAATAGTGATTTAATATTTTAATAATTGCCCCGTGTAATAGACATGTGCCCGGTTTTGCCCAAATAGTTCTCGGGCGCCAATTTGGCCCAAATGGGCGTCCTACTTTAGAAAAATGTAATTAATTAATCAAATATAATATTTCGGTTTATATTTTCAACTAATATCAAAGTTTGTTAATAGAAGCTAAATGAATTCTCAAGAAATCTGTGAAAGCCGATTTTAAAAAAAGTTGATAAATATTTTTTATTGGAGTATAAAATTTGTAAATATGACAATTTTCAAGTTTCCAATGCAAAGAAAAATTATTCTTTGGCTCAACAAAACTTTTGTTGACTAAACAAAAAATTCTATTGGTTTAACAAAATATAACGTTGATTAAACAAAACGGTTTCTTATGGTAACTAAAATTTGGTAGAACCATGAAAAAATGTATTGCACAAATAGCAATGAAATTATTTTGTTGTACGAATAAAAGATTTTCGCACTGTATTAATTCTATTTGCTCCGTTTAGGTTTTTATACATTTTGAAATTACCCGCGCTTTTTCATGGTATTATGTTGGCCAATCAGAACGTGGCATGAAACAATGCCAGCGCCCTCAGTCGTTCGTGTTGCTCAGTGTTCCTTTCGTTCTTGGAGGACGCGTAATGGAGTAACCGCGTCAATCGCGCAAATGCAAAATAAAGATGCAAGTGAATAATAGTGCTTTTTATAAAGACCGCCAAACTCATCTTTTTATAATACTTTCAAGATATGTTTTTCGAAAAAGCAGTTTGACAGAAGGATGGCAGAAAAAGAGTGTGTCGACAATTTCATTCTTACACTATCTCATCAAAAAATACTAACTTCCGCCTTTAGAAACAAAATGAAGTGTGTTTTCTTCATTAAAATAAAATTTATCAGTTCAGCACATAAACACCTTATTAATATAATATTAATGAAAAATTCTCTTAAGTCAATAAGGCATAATTAATATTGCCGAACTGGGCTAAACTGGATCGCCTAATTGGGCATAGATACAACTCACCGTTGCAAGCTAGACGCTAGACTATGGAGCCCACCCTGGCGAAAACACCGGATTGGAATTCCTTCGCAACCAATCAGAATCATTCCGGAATCTGTATGCGAACCAATACGAAAAAATGTCTACATTTCTTTCGATCCAAATCGTTCAGAAGTCCATTCGACTGAATCCGGCTCAATTGGAATAAATCCGAACTCGGATTTACCTAAAACGATTTTCAATCTGAATGAATCCAATTCAATCCGAACTCGGATTCAGTCGTATTGAAAATTCAGTGCATATAAATCCGAGTTCGGATTCATTTGGATTGAAACTTTGGTTTTTTTTGGAGTTCGGATTGAACCGGATTGAGCCGGATTAATTTTCAAACGATTTGGGTAAAACGAAATGTAGAACTTTTTTCGGATTGGTTCGAATTGACTTGGATTGGTTCGGATACAGATTCCTGAATGATTCGGATTAGCTCGGAAGGAATTCCTATCCGATATTTTCGCCAGAGCAATCTGGGAGTAATTGGGCCGCCAAATTGGTGCCTAATTGGTAGTTGGACAATCTGACACTATTTCGCAAAATTTATGCCACTATTAACACTATTTTGAATTTCTCAAACGAGTCCGAGGCCTCTAAATAGACTAGATTTTTCATATTTTCTGAAATTAATTTGTCAAAATAAGACTAAACACCTATAGCTTTTTGATGTGCCAGTTCCATTCGTTGACTATTTAGGCGTTTTGAAGTAATTTCTTCCAGTGCTTCTCTTTCCAAAGCATCTTCGGTATCTCTGACAATCATTTCTTGGATTCCCGTCACATGGGCCAGACCCAAGACTAGGAAAATTATTATATACCCCGAAAGTAACTGTAATTCAAAAATATATTTTTTTCTACACTTTTGTATATCTGCTAATAATGAAAACAAACATGCGAGTCTTATAAGGCGACTTCCGAGGCAACTCTCGCCTTGGAAGGGCCGCAGTGCGCGAGCACTCAGTCGAGTATATTGCGCAATATTATGCATTCGAAATGGAAACGTTTCAGGCGGCCCTGACTGCTTACCTTTCGATTCCCCCGATATAGTTCAAAATTACTTTATCGTTAACTTGATTTATAAAGTTATAAAGGTCCATTCATCATTGCAAAAAATTTTGAAAGAGAGCCCCAAGTTTAAATAATCAAAAAAATTGAGGTTATAATTGTTTATTAAAATGTAGTTATTTGCATATGTGTACTACATATATGTATTACACTTTTTATTCACAAAAACTTATTTTATTTATTGAAAAAAGACAAATATGCAAATAACTACATTTTAATAAACAATTATGATATCCAAAATTTGTTCTTAGATAACCTTCTGCAAATTCAGAGACATTTTTGCTTTTTAATTATTCTTACGCGATTAACTTAAGACTTAACAATTATTAACTAAATTATTGAGAATGTTATATATGTTTTATTATAGGATTTTCGCTGAAAATTAAAATTGTTTAAAATAATTTTAAGATAAAATCCCTAAGTTTCGAAGAATGAAATTTTTTTACAATTTTAGGCTGTCCAAGTTTTTTTATGCAAAAATTAGCATTTTTAAACAAAAATCATCATCAAGATTCCCAATTTACAACAATTTTAGGTTATCTTAGCGTTTTTCACTGGAAATGGATATTTTTAATGAAAAATTATTACATTTCAAAGATTAAAAATTTTTCAACAATTCATGTTCTTCAGTTTTGTTATCGTTTTTTAATGGAAATTGACATTTTCAACAAAAATCAATAGATTTAAAAGGTTCCAATTTTTTAACAATTTTAGGTTACTTTAGCGTTTTACACAAAAAACTAGTGTTTTAAATAAAAAATCACAATAGTTTGAAAAAGTCGAAAAAAAAGTTGTTAGTCTTTTTCACCGGAAATTAGCATTTATAAATAAAAATCGTCATGAAGATTCACAATTTTGAACAATTTCAGGTTATTTTAGCGTTTTACATTGGAAATGGTAATTTTTCATCAAAAATCATTACATTTCAAAAATTAAAAATTTTTCAACAATTTTAATTTTTCAGTTTTGCTGTCATTTTTTACCGGAAATTTACATTTTTAAACAAAAATCATTAGATTTTGAAGGTTCGTAATTTTTAACAAATTTTATTTGCGTTAGCGTTTTACATACAAAAGATAGTGTTTTAAATAAAAAATTATTGTAGTTTGAAAGAGTTCAAAAAATTTAGTTGTTAGTTTTTTTCACCGGAAATTAGCATTTGTAAATCAAATTCGTCATGAGAATTCCCAATTCCCAACAATTTTAGGTTATTTCAGCGTTTCACACTGGAAATTGATATTTTGAATGAAAAGTTATCACATTTCAAAGATAAAAATTCCTCAAGAATTTACCTTTATCGGTTCTGTTATAGTTTTTTTTTACCGGAAATTGACATTTTTTAATTATAATTATTAGATTTTAAAAGTTCATTATTTTTTTTAAACAATTTTAGGTTACGTTAGCGCTTTATACAGAAATAGTATTTTAAATAAAAATTCATTATAGTTTAGAAAGTTGAAAAAAAATTAAGTTGTGTTACTTTTTTTCACCGGAAATTTTTGAACAATTTAAGGTTATGTTACCTTTGTTTCACAGGAAATCGGTTATTTTAAATAGAAATCATTTTATTTCGAAGAAGATTTACAATTCTGAACAATTTTCTGCCATGTTGTGTTAGTGTTTCTCGTTGGAATTTTTGATATTTTTAATACAAAATTATTAAATTTCGAAGAATATTAAAAAATTTTCAAAGACAATATTAATTAAAAATCATTAAATGTCAAAAAATATTTCAAATTTGGAACAATTGTTATTGTATTTCAAAGAATATTTACGACTTTTACAACAATTATAGGTTATGTCACTTTGTTTGACCTGAAATTGTTATTTTTAAACGAGAAAATCATCAGTCTTAAATCCACTGATTTTTGTTTAAAATTACCAAATTGAGAAAAAAATTAATATCGATATTATTATCAATTATTATCAATATTAAAATCATTATAATTTGAAAAAGTAAAAAAAATTAAGTTGTTAGTTTTTTCACCAGAAATTAGCATTTTTAAATACAAATCGTCATGAAGATTCACAATTTTGAACAATTTTATGTTATTTTAACGTTTTACACTGGCAATAACTCTATTGACTTTATTAAATCATTTATAAAACCATTATTGATAATTATTAATTTTTATATATAACTTCATAAATTAATTATATTATAATAATCATTAATAATATTAATAAATTATTATAAATAATATAATTATTCCTAAATAACTTTATTAAATTATGTTAATGTTTTTCATCGGAAATGGGTATTTTTTAATCAAAATGCAACGATGTGATTGTTTATATATTGTACACAAATATTATTTAATAGTATGGTGATAATAAAAAAATTCTAAAGTTAAGATATCGAGTTTCATCAATTATCAAAAATACTGTCCTTTTCTTTTCTATTATTCTATAGATAATAGATATTTAATAAAATTTGTAGTTTCTCATAAAAGTGTTACATTTATTTGTTTAGATGATTTTAGAAAAGTAAAAAAAAACTTTTAGGACACGTCATCCATAAAAAAACAGATATACAAATTTTTTCTATAAAAGATTTCCATTTTACTGACCAGTTGTAGTTTTGCGATTAGCAAAGTACCCTGCCTGAGGGTGAAAAAGTGTAGAAAATTTTTCAAAAGTCCCAGCTTCATTTTGACTTTGAAAATTAATCTTCTGGCGCTTATTATGAATGAATCTCAGTCAATAATAAATAATCCTGTAAGCTGTTTAAATATAAATATATAATAATATATAATCAAAATATTTTCGTTGTGAAGAATAAATTTTCAATAGAAAAATTATTTCATACTTGCAAAAGCAGCTTCGAGCCAGTGGTCGTTGTCCTATCCCTCCGATGTGAATCAATAAGTCCGCTTGTGTTAAAGCATTTTCAGAATTAAAGATTGTTTCACTGAGGGGTACCGGTTTACGGATAGGATAGCAGTTATTTTTTTATTTATTCAAAAACTCCTTTTGCAAGCCCGGGCAAAAATTTGTGCGAGGGTAAATAAAAGGGCAAAATATTATTGTTCCAGCCGGGGGTGAGCAGCCCTTGCCTCTTAACTCGTTCATCAGGCATGCGCAATCGGATTTAATTTATTTCTCGATTGCTCTATAGTTGAGACTAGAAAATGGAATGGGTATAAACATACAAGTAGATTGAATAATTATTTATTTATTTACTCAAGAAGTTTTACTCTCATTCTTAAATTAGAAACTTTGAACAATAATTGGTAGATCGGAATCAATTTTTCATCACAAATTCAAGTGAGGTTCTTGAATTTTAAAACCAAATAGGTCAAGTTCATTGAAATTAAAACATCGTTCAATTTCAAAGACGTCTTTGAGGCAATCAATGTTGATAAATATTTAAATAAAGTTAGAAACTAATACCAAGGAATATTAAAAATAGATCTAGCGTTTCTTCAGAAAAAAATTGCAGGACACTTCCAGGATAAAAAAGAAATTTTTCCAGGTCTTCCTTTTTCACAGTGAAATATTTGATCATACACTCGGACCCCGATTTAGTAACCCCGGGTTTAGTAATTCCTAGAATTGCTGGCCCACGTAGTTTCTTAGCGCGCAGGGCGAGAGACGGTTGCGACTCTCGCCTCAGAAGGGCCGCAGTGCCGAAGTACTCAGTTCAGTATATTGCGCAATATTATGCGCATGGGGGCCGAGCGTAATTGATCTATTTTCGTTAAAAAATCTGATAGTTGATTGAAGATTTAACTAATTTGTTGAAAATTCCTTGTTTTTCAGTGAAAAGTTAATTTTTTTGAACTGAAAATCGAACTATTCCATTTTTGGCTGAAAACTGATAATTTTCAGTTGAAAACTCCACTGATTAGTTGAAAATTCATTTTATTTGTTTAAAATTGAACTATTTTGTTGAAAATTCGTTCCTTTTTAGTTGAAACTCGATTTTTTCAACTAAAAATTTAATTATTTAACTTTTGACTGAAAATTCGTCTTTTTAGATTTTGAAAATTGCTTTTTTTTTAGTAAAATTAAACGGACCGAACATTTGTTTTTTTTAATTCAAAATAATTTTTCAAACTAAGAATTATAAATTCCATATTTGGTTGAAAATTCGTATTTTTTATAGAAAATTCTACTTTGGTAGAAAATCAATATTTTTTGGTTGAAAATTCATCTTTTATGGATGACAGTTAATTCTTTTTAATTCAAAAGTCTACTGTTACATTTTTCGTTTAGAATTCATCATTTATTATAATTAATTTAACTTTTTTAAATTCAGAATTTCATTAATTATTTTATCAATAATAATCAAAATAATAAAATGAATATGTGTAATAATGAAACACTTAAATAAATTATTTATAAATAAAGTAATAAAAAGGGTAGCTTTATTTAATATTACATTTTGATGTGCCCGATTTTTATTTCCATCGGCTTGAAATTCAATATAGTCTATAATTGTTGGTAATTGTTTACTTTAATAACTTTTCTGAATTTTTGAGTAAATGGTTCAAACATTTTGGAAAATCTTCTTTCTATAATCCAATAGTAAAATATCAGTCGGGGAAGACCAAAAAAGTTTGGTAATTTGTCCAAAAACACAAAAAAGATAAAAATCTTGAAAAATCACGTTCGTTACTAATTTTATTCACGTTTTGTTTAATCTGGTTTCCAAAAATTAGAATTATTGGTAATTTTCCCGCCTGGAAAAGAGGTAGCGTGTGACTGATCTCACCCTTCCTCTTTTCCAGGTCTCCCTTTTTAATTAAAATAAAAAGTTTCATAAAGATGTATGATTCATTAATGAAACAAGATTTGTTCAGAATATTGTAATATAAATCATAATAAATTATTATTATACGATTGACCCATATAATAGCTATATATAAGCTATATAACTTTCTGCTATACGCGTTTCTCTTTTCTTGGACGACTGCTTGGATTTCATCATTACACAACGCATCACCAGACATTTTTCCTATAACCGCAGTACCACACACTTCAGTCGCACTCCTAACAATGACATCCTGAATAATAGTCGATGCGCCTTCTATACCTTTATTATTCATTAGCGCCGTCCAAGTTGCCTCATCTACATATACGTGTATTTATCCTATTTTAAAAATCTATTTTCACTCCCGGTTTCTGTAGAACCTCAATCTTGATTCGTGTTTAATTATAGAAATTTATATTTTTGTAGTGAACCTTCTTCTAGGACAGGAGTGCATTGTACTTGGGATGGGAGTGAATTGCAAAAACGTCCGACCGCACGACCGTACGACCGCTGGACTGTACGTACAGCCGAGCAGGGTATGTATCGAGAAATCCCCCCTCACCCCAAGTTTGTGAAAAATATTTGATTGGTCATGCCAAATTGCGGGGCGACGAGACACTTCGATTTTGTAAATAATACTAATGAACTTTTATTCAGATTGCAAAAAATTATAATCTTTTTCATTGAAACATTCTGTTATTATGAAAAAAAAAAAAAATCAAGATAAGAAAACCTTGGAAAATAAGATGGAATTCATTAATTAGAAAGTAATATGAATCGATTAAAGATTTTATCAATGTAATATGTTAATAGCATTCAGTTAATTATCTTAATTAATTTTAATAATTGTTAAGTAATTTATAATATTTAACAGTTGATTTCTTTGGAAGATTATAATACTAAAAAATGTACATTTCCATAATTTTATTATTGTTAATATTACATTATGCTAAACAAATTTTGTTTAATTTATAAGACCTGCTCGGCCGTACGTGCAGTCCAACGGTCGCACGGTCATGCGGTCGTACGGTTTTTTCGATTCACTCCCATCCCAACGACAATTCACTCACGTCCCAAAAGAAGTTTCACTTCAAAAATATAAATTTCTATAATTAAACGCGAATCAAGAATGAGAATCTACAGAAACTGGAAGTGCCAATAGATTTTTAAAATATAGAATAAATACACGTATATGTATATGAGGCAACTTGAAAGGCGCTGATAAACAATAAAGAAATAGAAGGTAATACCGGCTATGATCCAGGATGTCATTGTTAGGAGTGCGACTGAAGTGTGTGGTACTGCGGTTATAGGAAGAATGTCTGGTGATGCGTGGTGGAATGATGAAATCCAAGCAGTCGCTCACGAAAAGAAAAAAGCGTATAACAGAAAGTTATATAGTTTATATATAGCTTTTATATGGCTTAATCGCATAATAATAAATTATGAATAATGATATGAAAATATGCTGAAAAAATTTTATTTCATTAATGAATTATAAATTTTCATAACAACTTTTCATTTCAATTGAAAAGGGAGACCTGGAAAAGAGGAAGGATGAATGCAGTCATACTCTACCTCATTTCCAGGTGGCAAAATTACCAACAATTATAATTTTTAGGACCCAGATTAAACAGAACGTGCATAAAATTAGTTACGAACGTGATTTTTCCAGATTTTTTGGTGTGTTTTTAGACAAATTGCCAAACTTTGTTGGTCACCCCTGACTGATATTTCAGTTTTTGACTGCAAAAAAGCTTATCCAAAAGGTTTTTAACCATTTACTCACAAGGAAGGTACTCCAGGTGTCCCTCGCCGATTTGATTCTCCCTGATATATGTTGTAGTACTCGAAAAACTAGGTCACACGTATTTTTTTATATCTGCGGAAAAACACTTTAAGGGGGTGAACCAACCCCTCAAAGATAGGGGTCGCAAGTGTCGATTGTATAGTTTTGTGTAGAAAAACAAAATTGATTTCGACCAAATCTACTGGGAAAGTTTCCTCATGATGAAAGATGACTAACGTAATTTTCTCAAAAAAAAAAAAAAAAAAAATTAAGGGGTGAACCACCCCTACATAGTTTTGAAGTTGTGCTGAAAATTGCTAAATTCACAGGAAAAAATTTGAAAAAAATATATTTTGCACCTGAGACAAAAATAAAGTTGACGTGTTTCGCAAAAAAAAAAAATGGTAAAAAAATTAATGGGGGTAGCTACCCCAAAACACTTTTTATTTTATGTCCACGATAATATATACTTTTCATACACAAAAACAATTGGGAAATTATTTTTATAACAAAGGAAGTGAAATAGAGTCCATCCAACATGAATAAAAAAATTACGCGGGGGTAAACCACCCCTACATATTTTAAAAGTTGTGCTGAAAATTGCTAAATTCACAGGAAAAAAGTTGAAAAAGATATATTTTGCACTCGAGACCAAAATAAAGTTGACGCGTTTCGTAAAAAAAAATTGGTAAAAAAATTAATGGGGCTAGCTACCCCTAGACACTTTTCATTTTATGTCTATGATAATATATACTTTTCATACACAAGAAAAATTGGGAAATTATTTCTATAACGAAGGAAGTGAAATAGAGTAATAGAGTCCATCCAACATGAATAAAAAAATTACGAGGGGGTAAACCACCCCAACATATTTCAAAACTTGTGCTAAAAATTGCTAAATTCATAGGAAAAA
>CAKNXH010061584.1:18125-28150 GCA_932178445.1 Andricus quercusramuli
TCAGAAAAAAGAGTTTTATCCAACAAATTCCATTGATTTCCGTAAAATTGGAATGGATTTAGAGGAATTTAAGGTATACGAGAAGAACTCGATGAAATTAATAAAAATTCAACGGTTAAAAATATGGAAAAACTTAATTGAATTCACAAAATTTGAAATGACCTTAGAAGAATTCAAGGGAATTCAAAAAAATGATTTCAAAGCTCTTCTAATATTTGAAACCCTACTAATTTCTAACCAAAAAAGTGATGAGAAGAATTCGATGAAATTCATTTTAAAAAATCAAGCAGAAATTAAAAAGCTATCAAGTGAATTGAAAGTAATTAAAAAATATGAAAAAAATTGAATTAGGTTTGAAATGTGTTTAGGAAAATTAAAGAGAATTCAAAATAATTAAATGTATATTCAAATGTATATTCAAATCTTTGAAAGCTACCTTGGATACCTTGCCTTGGATTTTTTTTAAGTACAATATAATAATTCAAAGTCTTTGAAATCCCTTTAAACTATTGAAATAAATCAAAAAATTCTGGGTAAATTTGGAAATTTCTTAAAATATTTCCAATTCTTTTGTTATCTTTTGAAATCCCTTGAAACTTTTTAGAGCCCTTGGAAACGCCTGGGAATTTTTTAGAGTAATTTCAAATATTTCAAATCCCTTTTCAAATTAAAAATATCTTTGTAATCATTTGCAATAACTTAAAATATTGCAAATCCTTAAAATCTTTTGAAATCCCTTGAAATTATCTAAAGCTCTCAAAAAATTCCAAGGAAGTTGAAAAAATACCTTAAAATATTTCAAATCCCTTCATCATTTGATCAAATTGATCTCCAGGATCAGTTGAATAAAAACTTTTAGAAATTAAAAAAAACATTGAATTAAGTAGAATTGAGTAAATTTAGAAAAAGTCATGTGAATTAAAAGAATTAAAAGAATTCCGAAGAATTAAAAGATTTCAGTATAAATGAATACGAATTCAGGGTGAAAGAAAAAAAAATTAAATCTCTTCAAAACTTAGAAACCCTACGAACAAACTCACTTCTCTTTAATGAATTCTTAAAAATCCACTAAAATATTATTAAATCCCGTGAAATACTATAAAGTATGGCGATATTTCCTTAAATTGTGGAAAATTTATTAAAATACCTTGAGAGCTTTAAAAATTCCTTACAATGATTGAAATTATCGAAAACCTTATAAAATCCCGTGAAATCTTTTAAAATATCTTAAAACCTGTAAAATTGTTACATATCTTCCGGAATTCTTTATCCTAAAATATTTCAAGTGCTTTGCAATCCCTTCAAGTTATTAAAAATAATTCAAAAATTCCTTGGAATCTTTTGAAATTCTCTAAAATATTAAAAATCTTTTGAAATCCCTTGAAACTTTAAAAAAAATTTTAATAGGAATCTGTATTACCATAAGAGATGGTAAATATCGATCCGATGAGAAATCCAATCACACATACGACTCACATATGATTCAAAAAAATTTTCTTTTTCATAACAGTTTTTTTTTAAATTTTGATTCAAATTAAAAATAGAAAACGTTAAAAATAGCAGGATATCGCAGCTTTATTAATGTATGGTCAAGTTTCGTTTTCAAATTGTAATTACGAAGCATTATTTATCATAAGTACAGAAGAAGGGGTAATTATTTACCTTTTACAAAAGAAAGAGGAAAACTTATTTGGCGATAAACTACCATCTAGTATGCAAGTGATAGCACTGTTTTTCCATCATCACAATTTACAAAAAGCTCATTTTTTTCGACATGACCTTGAATGTCCTTCAAATAATAGGAAAAAAATTTATCAAACAACTTGAGTAATTTTTTTTGCCGAAATGAATAAATTGTCACTGCTTCTATATAAAAAAAACTAGAGAAAGTTTCATTGAATCAACATTTTATTAAGAAAATGACTTTGAACCACCTTTAAATGTCATTGTAAAAATCTGAGTGCATTATGGACTTGTGAAGAACAAAATTCATACGCATCAGAAATTAATAATCTATAAAGAGCGTCAATATAATAAAAAATGGCCAGTTTTGTCCTAAAATGGCCTTGGAGCGACCTCTAAAAATATTTTTTTTCAATTCTGAAACAAATCAGAGGTCATCCTCTTGACAAAAGGAACAATTTTTGGGAGTGCTCAGTTGAATTGGAAGAATAAACCAAAAAAATCACCCTAAATATATATTGAATAGTGATAAACCCATGAGTTATTTATTGTACGAAAAGTGACTAAGAGGCTTCATCTTTAACCCATATTAACGCCCAAAACTTTTTTTCTCGATATTTAAAAATTTTGCAAAAAAAATTCTGACTCTAAATGGTCCCCAGAACATGGGAAAAATAATTTAAGAAATTCTATGTTGCCATACGGCAACTCTGGGCGTTAATAGGTTAAAATGTGAATTTAGAGACTTTATCCTGAAAAAGTAACTAAAAAGTGATTTGGGAAAAAAGCGACTAATAGTGACTGTGCGTCAGCCCTTGACTGCAATATCGCCTGTAATCGACTAATCAACTGCTACCCGTATGGAAAAGTCGAATGAGGCCAAACTGGGTCCCAGACATGTTGTCCAGCTACCAATTTGGCAGCCCAATTACTTCCAGATTGGGCTTCAGTCTGGCTTGTGACGGTGAATTGTATCTATGCCCAATTAGTCGATGCAGTTGGGCAATATTAATTATGCCTAATTAACTTAAAAAGAGAATTTTTCAACAATATTATATTAATAAGGCATTTTGTTTATGTGCTGAACTTATGAATTTTATTTTCAATTTGTTTTTAAAGGCGCAAGTTAGTATTTTTGGATGAGATGATGTAAGAATGAAATTGTCGACACATTCTTCTTGTGCCATCCTTATGTTAAACTGCTTTTTCGAAAAACATATCTTGAAAGTATTATAAAAAGATGAGTTTGACGGTCTTTATAAAAAAGCACTATTATTCACTTGCATCTTTATTTTACATTTTCGCGATTGATGCGGTTACGTCCATTACGCGTCCTCCAAAAGAACGAAAGGAACACTGAGCAACACGAACGACTGAGGGCGCTGGCATCGTTTAATGCCCATTCCGATTGGCCAACATGGGACCATGAAAAAGCGCGGGTAATTTTAAAATGTAAAAATCTAAACCAAGGAAATAGATTTAATAGAGTGAGAAAATGTTTTATTCGTACAATAAAATAATTTCATTGCTATTTGTGCAATAAGTTTTTTGCTTGGTTCCATCAAATTTTAGTTACCATAACAAAACGTTTTGTTAAACCAACGTTATATTTTGTTAAACCAACAGAATTTTTAGTTTAGTCAGGAAAAGTTTTGTTGAGCCAAAGAATAATTTTTCTTTGCATTGGAAACTTGGAAATATTCATATTTGCAGTTTATACTTCAATAAAAAAAATGTATCAACTTTTTTTAAAAATCGGCTATCACAGATCTCTTGAGAATTCATTTAGCTTCCATTCTAAAACTTTAAAATTGGTTTAAAAAGCCGGAATATTAGATTTGATTAGTTACATTTTTTTAAAGTAGGACGCCCAATCGGGGCCGAATTGGCACCCAAGAACTATTTGGGCTGCAAGTAGGGTACCATAGGGACAAAATCTTGAAAATAGGATAGTTTAGGGACCTTAACTGAATATCGCCTGCAATCGACTAAATTTGACTAATCAACTACTAAGGGTCGCCATAGAAACGCAATGTGATTCTTCATGTCTTCGAGTCTAACCACGGCAACTCTCTTTGATTGAACTCTTATTTCATATTTAACTTGATCTAATTTTAATTATTACCTGCACCATTTATTTATTTACTGATAAATCACTTTATAGTATTTTCACCTTAAAAATTAAAGTAAGTATGGATCGAAAAATGCAGAGGGTAGGAATCGGATTGGGTGCGTTTCACAACCCTCCAAGGGCAAAATATAGCGAAGAGACGAGAAGCTTGATAAAAGGTATGTACGGAATAAAATATAGGGACCAGAGGCAACTTTTTTTTACTCACATAGGGTACTTTTTTGCGCTCAAAGGGTAACAAATTCAGAATAAATTCATAAGACTTCAAAACAATTCAAGTTAGATTCAAAAGAATTCAAATGAATTGGGAAAAAATGTTTCATCAAGAAAATTAATAGATTTCCGTAAAATTGGAATAGATTAGAGGAACTTAAGGTTAAAAGGAAAAGGAAGAGAGTTTGGAAGATGAAGAAATTTTTTTTAAATCTTTGAAAAGTTTTTAATTTTTAATTTAAAAATAATGTTTGAAACATTAATTTAAAAAAATTATGTATATATTCAAGTATTCATTAAATTTATTTCCAAATCTTTTCTTTCCATTTCCTCTTAAACACTTATTTAAAAATGGAATATTGACTAAATTTAAATTTTAATTCTAGAATTAATGGAAGAATCGAAGCTTAGTATGATGCAAAGAAAATCAATTCAAAACGTTGTGGATCGTGGGGAGCCCTTGCCTCCTCATAGGCCTGAAGTACATAAGAAAAAAACGAACGAGCCTGAAGTAAATTCAAATTATATATTCAATATGGGAATTTATTTTATAAGGGAACAAAGTTAGTTTTCTAACTAAAAAATATAAATTATCAAACAAAAATCGAATAGTTAAATTGTCAATTAAAAAAATTAATGTTCAACCAGACATAAATTTTTAACTAAAATTATGGAATACTCAATCGGAATACCAGCTGCATTTCCAGTTAAAAACATAATAATTTTCAACAAAAAAAATTAATTTTCAAAAAAATATGTAGTTATATTTTTAAATAAAGCGATAAATTTTCAACTAAAATGATGAATTGTCAACTTAAATAGTTGCATTTTGAAGAAAAAAGATGAATTTAAAAAAAAAAATTTTTTAATTAATTAATCTTCAACAAAAAAAAATGTGTTAATATTTCAACGAAAAAAGTTTTTAATTTTCAATCAAAAACAGTTTATTCAAATGTAAAAGAAGAATTTTCAACAAAATACATGAATTTTATTGTTAACCAGATTATCCAATTTTGAATTTAAAAAAATTAGTTGACCAAAAAGGTACAATTTTATAATGCTAGTGTGTGCGCTCAAATTCGAAAATAATTTTTTTAATTATCATAATTTTCAGTATAAAAGAACAAAAATAACAGCATGGGCACTGTTATCGACGAGAAAAACTATTAATTCAATTATTAAAAAAAAATATATTTTTCGCTTTAGGTCATGTATCCCAGCATTTGGAAAAAACGTTCCAAAGATATGATGATTGCCAGTGGTGCATATGAAAGGGACCAATATAGAAGAACCTTTCCTTTAGGTATGAATTTTGAAAATATTATATTGTAAAATAGTATAATAGGTTTCTATTGTCTTAATTTTAGAATTGAAATAGAATCAAAGCTGGATTTAGTGTCTGTTTTGGGGCCGACGGCCACCATAAATCCAGAGTCTCGAAACTGGTCGTTGGGGTGCAGCGCCTTATCGCAACGCTCCTGCTCTGTCACGCTTGAGTGAACACCGCACATCCCCCCGCAGCTCCTCTCACCAATCCCCGTGGCGCGGCGTCAATTCCCGGAAACACTAAATCCAGATTCGAGTGTATTTATTACAAAATGAAGTAGCCCTTTGATTCTTGACATAAAAAAACGGTTTATCAAATTTTTATTTTCTGTATAATTTGGCATAAGTTGACATGGAGAAAAAAAAACGTCATCTAGCATGTATGATGGCTTTTGGACAAGATATGCCACCCACTCCACATGGACCGAAAATTCTTCACGAAGGTAGAAGTCAACCCCGTGTACCAGATGAGGAAGAAGTTTTCCAGGAACGTAAGTATACATTATAGTAATTTACACCATATTATTAATTATTCATTATTTAGAAAAATTTAATATTAGGTTTTGAAAATGTTTGAAACAATATTTAAAAATTTCGATAAGGAAGCGTTTGAAATCGAACTATTTTAGAATTGATAAAATTCGGAAAAAATTGCAATATTTCGAATGGAATTAAAAGGAATTGAACTTGTATAATTTCTAAATAAAATCGTTTAAAATTGAATAACTTTAAGTTGACAATTTTTTAATCAGAGCTCTCTAAATTGAAAAGCTTTATAATCTCGAAATTGAATGATTTTAAATTAAAATTTCGAAACTAAAACAATTTCAAAAATTTAAGATTAGAATTAGATTAAATAATTAATTATTTAATGAATTCATATAAAGAATTTCAATGCAAGGTTTAAATGTGGACCAAGTGAGTAAATTAATTTGTATATTATTATTATTATTATTATTATCAAGTTGTTGTAGTACAGAAACAGATAAAATTTTTTTTATCGAAAATGGGTTTATTGCATGAAAAAATTCTTAAAGAATTAAATACACATTGTGGTAAAAGCATTTTCTTAATAAATAATTTTTTTTACAAAATTAAAAAAAATATCAAAAATATTAGTTACTAAAATTTCTTAATCTATTTTCTCAGAATTGACTAACTATTTTACATAAAAATTTATTCAACCATATTCGGAAAATTTTAAAAGCTTTATTAAAGTTCATTAAAATCCTGATTTTATTTTATTTTTAAATTGCAAATGGAAATTTATATCGCGATCCGCAGTCAAGCCTGGTCCAATTTTTGATTAGTATCACCTGAAGTGTCACTCTGACAAATACTGAAAAATCGTTTTTTAATCGCTATCCAAATTCGATTTTGAAATCGTATGAAAATTCAATCTCAAAATTCTCAGTCTATTTTCTCAGAATTGGCTAACTATTTTACATGAAAATTTATTTGACCATATTCAGAATCCTAATATCTCGAAAGCAAAATTATATTTTATTTTGAAACTGAAAATTGCATTTTATATTGCAATCCGCAGTTAAGCCTGGTCCAATTTTTGGCTAGTGTCAACTTGAATGTCACTTTGACAAATATTAAAAATTCGTTTTTTAATCGCTATCCAAAGTCGATTTTAAAATCGTATTAAATTTTAATCTCAAAATTGATAGTCTATTTTCTCAGAATTGGCTAACTATTTTACATAAAACTTCATTCAACCATATTCAGAAACTTCATGCATCAAATGGACGATTTTATTTTATTTTTAAACTTAAAATTGAATTTTATTATATCGCAATCCGCAGTCAAACTTTGTACAATTTTTGGTTAGTATAACCTCGAGTGTCACTTTGACAAATATTGAAAAATCTTTTTTTAATCGCTATCCAAATTCGATTTTGAAATCGTATGAAAATTCAATCTCAAAATTCTCAGTCTATTTTCTTAAAATTGGCTAACTATTTCACATCAAAATTCATTTAACCATATTCAGAAAGTTAATATCTCGGAAACATAATTTAATTTTATTTTCAAACGAAAAATTGAATTTTATATCGCGATCCGCAGTCAAGCCTGGTCCAATTTTTGGCTAGTGTCAACTTGAATGTTACTTTGACAAATATTGAAAATTCGTTTTCTAATCGCTATGCAAAGTCGATTTTGAAATCCCATGAAAATTCAATCTCAAAATTCTCAGTCTATTTTCTTAAAATTGGCTAACTATTTTACATAAAAATTCATTTAACCATATTCAGAAAGTTAATATCTCGGAAACATAGTTTTATTTTATTTTTAAACGAAAAATTGAATTTTATATCGCGATCCGCAGTCAAGCCATGTCCAATTTTTGGCTAGTGTCAACTTGAATGTTACTTTGACAAATATTGAAAATTCGTTTTCTAATCGCTATCCAAAGTCGATTTTGAAATCCCATGAAAATTCAATCTCAAAATTATCAGTCTATTTTCATAGAATTGGCTAACTATTTTACATAAAAATTTATTTAACCATATTCAAAAACTTTATATCTCGAAAACGTAATTTTATTTTATTTTTAAACGAAAAATTGAATTTTATATCGCGATCCGCAGTCAAGCCTGGTCCAATTTTTGGCAAGTGTCAACTTGAATGTCACTTTGACAAATTCGTTTTTAATCGCTATCCAAAGTCGATTTTGACATCGTATGAAATTTTATCTAAAAAGGCTCAGTCTATTTTCTCAGAATTGGCTAACTATTTTACATAAAACTTCATTCAACCATATTCAGAAACTTAATGCATCAAATGGATGATTTTATTTTATTTTTAAACTTAAATTTGAATTTTATTATATCGCAATCCGCAGTCAAGCCTGGTCAAATTTTTGGTTAGTGTGACCTCGAGTGTCACTTTGACAAATATTGAAAATTCGTTTTTTCATCGTTATCCAAAGTCGATTTTGAAATCGTATGAAATTTAAATCTTAAAATGCTTAGATTACTTTCTCAAAATTAGCTAACTAATTTACATAAAACTTTATTCAACCATATTCAGAAATTTAATATCTCGGAAACATAATTTTTTTTTTTTTTACACGAAAAATTGAATTTTATATCGCGATCCGCAGTCAAGCCTGGTCCAATTTTTGGCTAGTGTCAACTTGAATGTTACTTTGACAAATATTAAAAATTCGTTTTCTAATCGCTATCCAAAGTGGATTTTGAAATCCCATGAAAATTCAATCTCAAAATTCTCAGTCTATTTTCTTAGAATTCGCTAACTGTTTTACATAAAAATTTATTTAACCATATTCAGAAACTTTATATCTCGAAAACGTAATTTTATTTTATTTTTAAACGAAAAATTGAATTTTATATCGCGATCCGCAGTCAAGCCTGGTCCAATTTTTGGCAAGTGTCAACTTGAATGTCACTTTGACAAATTCGTTTTTTAATCGCAATCCAAAGTCGATTTTGACATCGTATGAAATTTTATCTAAAAAGGCTCAGTCTGTTTTCTCAGAATTGGCTAACTATTTTACATAAAACTTCATTCAACCATATTTAGAAACTTAATACATCAAATGGATGATTTTATTTTATTTTTAAACTTAAAATTGAATTTTATTATATCGCAATCCGCAGTTAAGCCTGGTCCAATTTTTGGTTAGCGTGACCTCTAGTGTCACTTTGACAAAAATTGAAAATTCATTTTCTTATCGCTATCCAAAGTCGATTTTGAAATCGTATGTAAGTTTAGTCTCAAAATGCTTAGTGTACTTTCTCAGAATTGGCTAACTATTTTACATAAAAATGTATTTAACCATATTCAAAAACTTTATATCTCGAAAACGTAATTTTATTTTATTTTTAAACAAAAAATTTGATTTTATGTCGCAATCCGCAGTCAAGTCTGGTCCAATTTTTGGCTAGTGTCAACTTGAATGTCACTTTGACAAATATTGAAAATTCGTTTCCTAATCGCTATCCAAAGTCGATTTTGAAATCGTAGGAAAATTCAATCTCAAAATTCTCAGTCTATTTTCTCAGAATTGGCTAACGATTTTATATTAAACTTTATTTAAACATATTCATAAACCTAATATCTCGAAAGCATGATTTTATGTGATCATATCGCAATCCGCAGTCAAGTCTGTTTTTTGTTTGTTATTCAGGATAATATTTTCTATGTTTACAAGTGAAACTGATATATTTTCATGAAGCAACGTGATTTTCCATTTCAGTGGTGGAAGGTATTCGGGAAAGAATTGAATTTTTGAACGACATGGAAGCCCTGGGACAAGGAAAAAAATATCGTCCAATAATACAACAAGAGATTGCCCAGAAACTTCGTCTAATAGAGAATCGACCTACAGGTCTTGAAAAGGAGCTGGCAAAATTGAAAGCTGAAAGACCAGCACCTAAACCTTTTCCTTTGGGAGATCTAGCTATATGATAATGATACGTATTTTTTAAATATTTTTTTTTTTTATAATCGTTATCCTTTTTTGTTAGATTTACTGCCGACAAAATAAATTTATTTGAAATTTTGAAACTTTTTCGAGAATTTATTTCAAAAGTTTCCCATTCCAAGTTACAATTGTAATTTCTTTAGAAAATTAAGTTAGAATTATAATTCTTTTGGATAATTCCTTGATCTAGATCTGAATTATAATTTTTTTCGAAAT
>CAKNXH010061585.1:0-23496 GCA_932178445.1 Andricus quercusramuli
ATATATATATATATATATATATATATATATATATATATATATACACATATTTATATACATATAGATTGAATAATCTCCGTTTTTATATTTTTTTGAAACATGTATTTCTCCTTCTAGACTATGCCTTGAAAAGGACCTGAATTCAGGTTGAAACATGTCGGCAAAAATTTTTTTGTAATAAAGAAATTTTTTAACACCAAATAAGTGGAATAGGCCTTAATGAAAATTATTTATACTTATCTAGTGTTGTGTATTAACGTGTTTGACTCTCATATTGTGCAGGGTGCATTTTGATAATAATATTCGAATATGGACTCACTGGACTGTAAAAAGGTTGTCCAGATTTATAACGACGCGTATGAAACTTTACATGAAAATGCAACAACTTCTGAAATCGCATACTGGACACATCAATGCACCCAAGATATTCGGAGGCTGAATGAAATTTTGCGACAGGAAAAGTAGAATCTATCTCTGGGCGAAAAAAATAAATTCCTATCAACCATTGGCCTACTAACATCAAAAAACAGACTGTTCAAGAAACTGCAGAAGAGTGGAACTGGTGTCAATGACGGCTTGGATAGGAAAGGAGACAGAATCAGATGGCAAAATCTGAAGTCTGCATTCAAGAGTAGAGTGAGAACAGGTTTGATTATAAATATAACACATGAAGATTTGGATAGTTTTTTCGAAAATTACAAAACAATGATTACTCACAGGATAAAAAATGCTTTGAAAAGTTTCGTTGCGGGTTTAAAAATGAATGTTCTTCTTGCCGCAAAATTCAGTGCTATAGAAGAGGCTCGGAGAATTGAAGTGATCGAATTCTTTGATACTAAAAATGCACTAATTTTATAATCGAGGGAAATTAATGCATGGTTTGAGAGTAAAGTCAGAGAGAAACTTTTGCCTCAAGTAGAGGATTTTCAGCAAACAAAATCTGGATAGAAATAGAAAGAAATAATAAATTTAAATGTAAATATAAATAAATATGCGCCTTTTTCAGTAGGCTCATCAAACTTTTATGAAATTGTCTGAATTCATTAGAGACGAAAGAGCAGATGCGAATGTTCAGAACAATTACAAGTACTGTTTTCTCTGGTCGGAGATGGCCGCTCTTCATCCTGCGAAATGTAACGTATGACATACTAGATCGTATCCGCATTTCAATTCGGAACTCAAGCATGATAGAATCAACTTTCCCATCATTTTTGAAGTTATTGGAAAATTGTAAAAAATTAATGAATTGCGTATAAATGTCTACGGCATAGACGACGAAGAAAATAGGAAAAAAGATAAGATTGTCCCCCTGTATATAAGCAATGAAAAATCGAGATGCCCTACAATCCATTTGTTAATCATCAAAAATATCGATTTTGATAATGCTGACAGCGAAAGTAATCCAGTGTATCACTTCGCATGAATTAAAAATCTATCTCGATTAGTTAGTTCAAAATTTTCGAAAGCAAAACGGTATATATTCTTTTGTGATGGGTGCTTGTGTCACTTTAAGTTGGAAAAATCTTTAATAAACTACAGAGGTGATTGTGAAAATTTAAATAATTGTAGAGTAATACTCCCAACAGAGGTGGTGGGTGGGAACATATTAAAGTTTAAAAATTATAGATAAAAGGAAAACGTACCGTTTGCAGAGTACGCAGACATTGAATGTTTTCTGGAGCCGGTTACAAATTCACAAATAGATCAAGCGGCGTATCAAAAGCATATCCCTACGAGTGTTGCGTATAATGAACAAGGCAGTTTTGCAGATACCACTTCAAAACCTAAAGTATGCCGTGAAAAATACTGAACTGAATGGTTTGTAAAAGAATTAAAAGATTTGGAAATTAAAGTACATTCTCGTTTGCAAAATCTAGTACCATTAGAAAAATTAACATCAGCGGAAACAAGATTTTCTTACTGCTAAAGTATGTCTTATTTGTGAGAAAGATTTTAAGAAAGATGATGTTAAATATCGCGATCCCTGCCAATTCACAGGTAAGTACCGTGGTCCAGCACACGAAAGCTGCAACGTCAATTACAAAGACTCTCAAGTAATTCCAGTAGTTTTGCATATTTTATCTGGCTACGAATCACACATTGTCATTAGAGAGGTAGCCGAAAGTTTTGAGGGACATGTCTCTTTACTGCCGATTACTAGAGAAAAATATATCACATTTACGAAAGATGTTCCAGATGCTAAAGTGAAACATTGGCCTCGTAACTCAATAAGATTGAACAAACAATTACGAGGAAATTCGTCAAAAATGACAGTGAATTCAATCTATTAACGAGAAAAGGTGCATTCCCATATGAGTACATTGACAGTTGACAGAAATTAGAAGAAAAGAGTCCACCTCCAAAAGAGGCATTTCATTTAGAATTAAACGATTGCCACATTTCCGATGAAAATTACCAACATGCGTGTGAAGTGTGGGAAACTTTTAATTTGCGAAATTTAGGCCAGTATTCAGATCTGTACCTCAACACCGATGTTTTACTTTTGGCAGACATTTTTGAAAATGTTATGAAAACTTGTCTTGCAACATATAAATTAGACCCTTTGCACTATTACAGAGCACCGGTACTTTCTTTTGTTGCAATGCTAAGATACATAGGAATTGAACTGCATTTACTAACTGATGAAGAAATATTACTATTAATTCAGAAAACAATCAGAAATGGTGTTTCACAGTGCTCAAATAGGTTTGCAAAAGCAAACAATCGATTTATGGGACATTTTTTACTTTGAAATCAACAATCAGTATGGTAAAGCTATGAGTGAATATTTACCACATCAACATTTTGAATGGTTTGAAAATTTTGAAAATAATTCAATTTTTTTTAATGTGCCTGATGATTCACCTGAAGGTTATATTGTTGAATTGCATCTAGAGTGCCCAGAAGAGCTTCACGATTTGCAAAAGGACCTTCAATTATGCCCAGAACACTTTGTGCCTCCTGGTTCAAAATGTACGATTCCAAAGTTAGTAACCAATTTCCTACCGAAGAAAAATTATGTACTACATTACCGAAATCTAGAAATGTACTTGAAATTAGGCATGACACAGAAGAAAATTCATCGATTGCTAAAATTCAAACAAAAGGCATGGCTAAAAGAGTACATTGATGTAAATACAGAACATAGAAAAAGAGCAATCAACGAATTTGAAAAGAATTTCTATAAATTGATGAACAGTTCCGTCTTTGGAGTGACTATGGAAAACGTCAGGAAGCACAAAGATGTCAGGCTTGTAACAAAATGGGAGGGGAGATGTCGTGCAAAAGCTTTAATTGCTAAACCAAATTTCCATAGTTGTACCATATTTGATAAGGATACGGTCATCATTGAAATGGATAAAACGAAAATTTTCTTCAATAAACCTATCTACATTGGATTCACGATTTTTGATATCGCCAAAATTATCACGTACGATTTTCGTTATAATTATATTCTGGCAAATTTCGGAAATTGTGCAAAATTACTATATACAGACACAGACAGTCTCATCTACCATTTCACTGTTCCCAACTTTTACGAATACATTAAACGGGATGTTCATAAATTTAACACCTCAGATTATCCTCCAGATAATGTTTATGGAATTCCACTAAATAATAAAAAACTATTAGGCTTCATGAAGGATGAATGCAACGGCAAAATAATGACTGAATTTGTGCATATAAAGTTTTGGGTGAAGATGAAGAAAAGAGGGCTATGGGTGTCAAAGGATCAACATTAAAAACCATAACTTTCAACGATTATAAGCAGACTCTCATATCTGGCCAATATCTCATTAAAACTCATTACCTAATCCGAAGCCGAAAAAATGAGGTTCACTTCAGTGTTGTAGTCGAGGCCCAGTGGGGCCTAGCGGAGCTAGGCCACCTTATTTCCTTAATTGAGCTATTTCCATGGGTTTTTGAAATTATCATACCATTAAACCATATCCCTTTCAGGGTAAACTTCAACTCATTCGGTTCTAGTCCACTAAGGATGCCACTAAGGATTGAGTAAGTATTTATAGGAAAGGGAGAACAATGTATAGGGGAGTAGATAGAATATGAAAATTTCCATGATTGACAATGTTGCTAATAGTTCCTGTTACTTCGATTTTTCAATTTTACAATTTTGTAGTTTCAAATTCAAATATTCAAAATGTCAGGTCAATTTAGAAATAAGTATTTCAAAATTTTATATTAAAAGCCTTGATTGTCAGTTTCGAATACAATAATTTTAGACGTAAATGTAAAGTAATTTAAAATTGAAAAGCTTGTAAATGTATGATTTTTATGTGAAGATTTAAACAAATAAATCATTCCAAATAAAAAAGCATGCGATTGATAAAGTTGAAGAATGAAAAATAATTCGAAAAGAAGTGTTAAAAATAAAACGATATGAAATAAAAAAATTAAAAATTGTATTTAAAATCAAAATAGATCAAAATCAAACTAACTGAAATTGATATTGAACGCTAAATTTTCGATTTTTCCCTTTAATAAGTTTCAATTTTGCAATTAAAATTGAATTGATTGAATTTCGGAAAGTATAATCAACAGTTCAAAAATTAATAATATTCAAGTCATTTAAATTTATTTCGAATAATTAAAATTTTAAAAGTGTTAACATTACAACTTTTGGTGACTTAATTTTTTTCAGTTTTAAATGCATGGAGTAGAAATTTTTTCATTTTCAATGATTCCCATTAAAAATTCATATTTATTTTGAACGTTTTTTTGAGTATAATTCAATTTATTTTTCGATTTTAGAAAAAGTTCTCTAATCAGCTTTAATATTAAATTATAATTTTCTTATATAATAACAATTTGAAATTTCAAAAGCTTTGATTTTGAAAGATTTGATTCAGTTTTCCATTCCGAATTGTCAAATAATTATCGCTTAGGATTTAAAATAATCAAATTTAAAAGCTTTGAATTTTATATTATTCACGTTTGATCCTTTAAATTAACCATTACACAGCTTCAATTTCTTGAATTTTGAATGATCCAATTTCCATACTTCGAATCTTAAAATATTAAATTTTTAAAGTTTTGTAATTTTCCTATTTTTGAAATCGTAATCTGAAAACATTCAATTTCGTGATTCTTCAATTAAAAGTAAAATTGTTTCATTTTTAGCGCTTTAAATTAGAAATTACACGATGCAATTCTTTTTTTCCGATTAAATTGTGCAAAATCGTTCTACACATATATATTTTTAAATTTCAAGCGCATTAAATTCCAAATTATAAATTAATAATCAGTGTTCTAAAAATTTTAATTCTCCCTGTTAAGGTTCTTGATCAGGTAATTAAGTTAATAAAAAAAGAAAAATTTAAAAAAACTATTAAAACTTCATCTTTTTCTATCAAACACTCTCAGATTTGACATTTGGTCCACATTGGACCGCATATCATTTGACCCATCCCAACGGATTAAAGATTTTTGCACTGAGAAACGAAAAATAAAATTTGACAAATTACTTCCAGTAAAGCACGCACCATTAACTAATACAGTAAAAAACATCTCTAAACATCATCTCAGCAACGAAATGATTTCAGCCTTATCTAAAGGACATAATTTTGCAGTCGCTCCCTCCAAAATTCCAAAAGAAGAAATCATCAGTAATTTGGAATCCACAATATACACCCTTCCACCCGAAAAAGCAAATGACATACGACGTAGGACAGCCAACATTGTACGCGAAGCCCAACTTCCTTCCTCAAACTTAACAAAACAAGAAAAAACAGCTATTAAAGAACTCAATCAGAATAAAGACATCATAATATTACCCGCAGACAAAGGCAACACAACAGTAATAATGAATAAAGAAGACTATAACAACAAAATCATGGACCTTCTTACTGACGATACATATAAAAAGCTTAAAAAAGACCCCACAAAAACAACAACCAGAAAAACACAAAGCCTCCTACAAGACTCAAATCTTGACAGCGATACAATATCTAAATTAAAACCTACTAATCCTATCTCTCCAAAACTTTATGGACTTCCAAAAATTCACAAAAACAACATCCCACTCAGACCGATCGTCAGCGAAATGAACTCTCCAACTTAAAACCTAGCATGCTTTCTCGCCAAAAAACTTAAGCCTTTCACAGGAAACTCTATCACACACATTCAAAACTCTTTTGACTTCATCAGAAAAATACAACAGGTTCACATTCAACCCCAAGACATCCTAGTAAGTTTCGACGTAGTATCTCTCTTTACAAAAGTACCAATCTCTGATACAATCGATATTATTAAATCCTTTGCAAACTTCCCCTCCAATCTCACACCTTTAATAGAACACTGTCTCACTTATACCTATTTCTCTTTCAATAACCAATTCTACGAACAAACCTCAGGAGCAGCAATGGGATCTCCAATCTCACCTACTGTAATAGCCAACATTTTTATGGAAAAGTTAGAAACTAAAATCTTTAACAAATCCAAGCTTAAACCGGAATTCTGGTGCCGTTAAGTTGACGACACTTTTGTCATCTGGAGACACGGAATAGACGAACTAAACAAATTTTTCGATTTCATCAATCAAATAAACCCTAATTTCAAGTTCACTATGGAAATAGAACAAAACGGAAAATTACCTTTCTTGGACGTACTAGTTTATGAAAGATCTGACAAAGATATTTTACCTAGATGCGGCAAGGGTGAGGAGTGGGGATACCGAAAATGTATAGCTAACTATTTTTCGTCTATATCGAGGTGCTGCCCTCTACAACTTTTCATTATTTCCATAGCAACCGCGTCGAAGCGCGTGAATGAGTCACCGTCAATGATGTGAATGAGTGAGCCAAAGAGTGAGCCCACGAATCTCCAGGCAGTACTATGACTTGAATTATGTACTTCTGGTGAGTGAGCAGAAGATTTAGAGGATCAATGGATCCAAATAAATGGAATTTTATATTGCAGTAAAATATTAAATTTACGTAGATCAGCATACATAAATTATTTACCAGAAATGTTTAATTTGATTTAATTTTAATTAAATTTGAAGCCTAATTTTTGCAATTGAGGCGAGGTGTCGCGGCAAAAGCATGAAGATCCATCGAGATACATTTTTCAGGAGAAAGACAAAACCTTCTCAGAAATTGAATTCTTAAAAAAAAATTAGAAAGTGCATTCGAGATTTGATGGAGCTCTACAGATCTCAATAAACACAATTTTTAAAAAGTTAATTCTTTTCGAGATACATAGCGTCAAAAGTCGACTGCGGTCAAAACCGTGTGTAAGTCCATCGGATTTTTAATTTTTTTAAATGTTTTTTTAAATGCTTCTTTAGGCTGAATTTCTAATAGCATAAAAACTAATAGAAGACTTTTCAAGAAAAACATTTATTTTTAAATTATTTCAACAAATTGTTTAACAAGCGAGATTCGGAAAAAATAATGATGCCATTCGATTATACGGAAGAAATTACATCAATTATATATGCATTTCGCAATTTTTTATGGAACCAATTGGTGACGAAGTATAAATAAACAAGTAAATGTTATAGAATTTGTATTTATACTGCATAACAAGTTGGGTGGAAAAAAAATTGTCCAATACATGGACTTTATGTAATTTTTTCCGCAGAATCGAATGGTGCTATTATTAGTTAATTTTTTAGCCAATAAAACGCGTTTTGAAAAAAGTGGCACTTTACGGTTATGCCATGACACCCTTCAATATTGCATAATTGGAAGTCTTGTAATTTAAATGAAAAAAAAACTGCTTCCGAATTGAAACCTTTCTGAATTTGACCTTTTTATCTGGAACTGCTTCACTTTGAGGGAATAACCGTAAATACCGAATAGATAAATTGATGAAGAATAGAAATATCGAATTATAAATTCTCAAATTTCCAAAATTGAATTATATAATTTTCAAATTATATAATAAACGAATTATAAAAATAATAAATTATTTAATTCCCTAAGTAATTAAGATTGAGAAATTAAAATTTACCGAAAATATATTTTAAGGTAAATAATTCATTAAATAATTAGGTAAGTAATTTATTGAATATTTCAAACTTTTTTTAAGTATCTAGCACAACGGGATTCATGAAATAATTTATAATTATTTTAAATATTTAATCATTAATTTAATAATTATTGAAATTTGAATTTCGCGAATTAAAAAATTTAAGTTAGTTTAATAATTCGTTAATTGAATAATTTTGAAATCATAGAATTCGATAAATTTGGATTTTAAAAATATAAAAATTCGGGCATTTATTATTCGGTACTTTTATTTTTCATTAATTAATTAATTCTTCAATATAGATTTACAAATAGACATGTCTATTTGTAAAATTTTAAATAAAATATTCAAGGAAACATCATAAGAAGTAAAAATGGAATTAGAGTGAAGGGAATCAAATTTCATTTCTTTGGATTAACTTTTGATAAAAATCATAAAAATCGTGGGAAATTGTTTTAAATATTTTCAGAGTGCTTGCTGAAATCTAAGAGTTTCTTTTCACAGAGCAAAGTTCAGAATTCAAAAAATCATTTCTGAAAAATTATAACTCCTACCAACTGCATTTTTTGCAACGTTTTTTTTTAATTTTCAAATTCGTTTTCCAAACAAAGAAAAAGATTGAAAAGAGCATTCAATTATTATTCTTCTCCCAATGTATGTAATGTAATGGAATGTAAATGTATTAATTTCTTTTTTAATTTTCTAATTTTTCTTCGTGAGAAGTTACCCTAAGAAAAACATTCCCGGCTACTAAACTTTTCAATGTTCAATACTGTTAATTTAAATTATTTTCTCATCAAACTAAAATTCTACAATATAGAAATACAAATAGACATGTCTATTTGTATAATTTTAAATAGAATATTTAAGGAAACATCATAACGAGTAAAAATGGAATTAAAGTGAAGGGATTCAAAAGTCAAAATTAAATTTTTACTGATGCAACATTTCAGTTTTGCATAAGAAACTGTATTAAGAAATCGCTAAATAATTTAATTACAATTGTAATAACAAATTATAGAATATCTTCTTATTAATATCTTATTATTATCTTATTAATATCTTCTATTCTCTTTCTCAAATTTACAATTAAACATTTTTTTTAAATTAAAAAAAAATGTTCCTTATTTAAAATTGTTTGAAAATATACGAAAACATGTGCTTTAAATTGATTCGAACCTGAAATTGCGTCAGCTTGAACCAAAGAAACATTTTATTATTTTTTATTTATGGGAAACATTTTTTTCGTGGTGTTTATAATGTTCCAAAATCGCAAAAAACTTATGAAATGCCAAAAATCCTAACTCACGACAAATTTTTTTTCCGTTACTTTTCAACCAAACATTGAAATTGTTAGTTGAAAAACTTAGTTTTTAACAATAAAAAAACTGTCGCTAAAATGATGAATTTTTAACTACAAAATAAATTCCTAACAAAGTTGCTCAAAATTCGACGAATAGTTGAATTCTCGACCAAAACTGTCCACTTTTCGAGAGAAAATTCAAAATTTCTACAAAACAGTTGAATCTTTAATTCGAAAACATGAATTTTCAACAAGAGTTGAGTTTTCAAACAAAAAAGATTTTCTAGTCAATAAAGAAAGAAATAGCATTTCAAAAGTCGAACTTTAAAGCAAGAAGATTAATTTTCTACAAAAAAAGGACGATTTTTGAACAAATTACATCAATTTTTAACCAAATAGTTGAATTTTCAAAATAAAAAAAAATCATCTTTGAACTAAAAATGGAATTGCTACATTTTCATTTCAAGAAAATAATTTTCAAATGAGAAACTCAAATTTCTACAATACTATTGAATTTTTGAGCCAAAAAAATAGAACTTCCTACCATACAGTTGAATTTTGAATTCAAAAATATGAGCTTTCATTACAAAAAATAATTTTCAACCAAAAAGACATATTTTCAACCAGATAAATATATTTTCACCCAAATAGTTAATTTTTTAACTAATTTTCTGCCAAAAAATGTAACATTTGAATGAAATTCATGAACTTGCAACCAAATAGTTGAATTTCCGACTAAAAAAGATCAATTTTCAAAAACAAACGGAATAGTTCAAATGTGAGCTTAAAAAAAATAATTTTCAACGAAACAAATGTTTCAACAATAGTTAAATTTTCAAGCAAAGATTTGAAAAAATTGAAAATTGCTCAAGTTAGAACATTCAAAATTGCAGTTGATGAATTTGGAATATTCCATTTTTTAATTAGATATTTAACTTCGTACATTTCAACTAAAATGTGTTAATCTTCTAACGCTTATTTAAAATGTACTATATATTTTGTAACTGTTCCAATTTTATATTGTATAATAACTTCTGTCTTCGTAAAAAGTAACCATAAGAAAAAAATTTCCTGTTATTCAACTATTCAATGTTCAAAACGTTTAATTTTGAAGTATTTTCTAACCAAACTAAATCTCTTCAATATAGATTTACAAATAGACATGTCTATGTGTAAAATTTTAAATAAAATATTCAAGGAAACATAATAAGAAGTAAAAATGGAATTAGAGTGAAGGGAATCAAAAGTCAAAATTAAATTTTTACTGATGCAACATTTTAGTTTTGAATACAAGGCTTCCGTTTTCGGTACCGATCGTGAGAGAACTCTTTTGTGTCAAGTGTTGCGTTTTTTGGCTTTGTTGAAGGGAATCAGCGTGTGTGGGTGCAGAAAGGGCAGTGAGTGCGGAGAGCAGGTGTAAAGGAAGAAGGGTGAGTGAATGCAAGTGTGTAAAGGGTGGAAATAAGTTGTGAGAAAGGAAAGTTGAGACGTGCAAATTTTGTTTTGAGGTTAGGTGTAGAAAATAGTTGGCGGGCAAGGGGGGCAAGAGGTAGGCAAGCTAAGAGTGGGAAACATCGAGGACTCATTGGTAAGGTAGGAATGCCGACCATACGAAGTCCACGAAAGGGCGACAGAGGGCAGGGAGAGGAAGAAGCAAAAGCGGACGAGGTTTTGAGCGCGGTTAGTGGGGAGAAGGGAGAATTTGACAGTAGCGATGTCGAGGCGTTCGAGAACATAAAAGAAAAAGAGAGGAAGGGGAAGATGATCCTGAAAGGGACAAGGATAACAAGAAAGTGAAGATTAAACGAAAAACACCAGACAGAGATAGGGGGGGATGGGGGGATGTTTGAGAAGCTAGCAGCCCTCATAAAAGGGTTTAGAGAGGAAACAAGGAAGAGTCTGGAAGATATGAATAGGCAGGAGAAAGAAGTTAGGGGGGAAGTGAGAAAAGTAAGAGGAAAGTGGGAAGAGTGGGATAAGCTCTGGAAAGAGGAGAAAGACAAGGTATGGGGTAAACTAGAGGCCATAGAGAATAGATAGAGAGAGATTGACGAACAGACAAATAGGGAAATAAAACAACTGGAAGAACGGGTAAGCAAATTAGAGGTTAGGAATGAGCATATGGGGAAGGGAACAGAAAGTGCGGGTGAAGTAGAAGGGAGTGATAACGTGCAAAATGAGAATGAAAGATTGAAGAAGAGACTGAGTGAGATTGAAAGAAGGTTGGAAGGGGAAGAAAGGGCGAAGAGAAAAAATAACATAGTAGTCAAGGGATTGAAAATAGAGAGTGAAACAGGGGAAATTGAAATCAAAAATCTGCTGAGAGATATTGGAATTCGGGTAAGGGTAGAAGAAGTTAAGAGATTAGGAATGACGAAGGAAGGAAAAGAAGGAATGTTTGTAGTAAAAGTAGGGAGTGAGGAGGAGAAAAAGAAAATTATGGAGAACAAAAAATTATTGAAAGGAAGAAGGGAGAGAATTGAAGAGGATTTGACTTGGAGGGAGAGGAAAAGGAGATGGCAAATAGAACAGAGAGCATGGATAGAGAGGAAAAAGGGATGCATGGTATGGATAGGGTGAGACAGATTATGGATAAATGGGGAGGAGTGGGTCTGGGACGAGGAAGTAGAAGAAATAAGGAAAAAGGGATGAAGAGTTGAGAAAGGTAGAAGGAAGGAAGATTCAAACGAGGCTAGAGAGCAAACAGAGGGGTTTCCAAAAAGCAAGGCGGAAGAAAAGTAAGGAGGATAGGGGAGGGAAGGGAGGAGAAAAAAGTGAAAATAGCTTTCTGGAATGTGTCAGGCCTGAAGAACAAGAATGAAGGTTTCTGGCGGGAGTTAGAAAAGTGGGACGTGATTATGATGAGTGAAACCTGGGCGGATGAGAAAGATTGGAAGGGGATGAAAAGGTTGTTACCTAAAGGGTATGTGTGGACAATGCAAGAAGCAAGAAAGGAACACGTTAAAGGTAGAGGAATGGGCGGCATGGTATCAGGGGTGAGAAAAGAATTGGCAGTAAAAGGTAAAACAGAGCAGGACAGGGAAGAAAAGGAGGGAAAAATGGTAAGAAGGATTATAATAGGGAAAGTCAAAATAGCGGTGGTTTGTGTATATAGAAGAAGAGGGGAAGAGGAAGGTTGGAGAGGAATGAGGAGGTGGATGGAGGAAAAGAAGGAAGAATTGGTTTTGATAGGAGGTGACTTAAATGCCTGGACTGGCGAGCAAGGGGGAGGGACTTGGGATGAAGAAAAGGAGGCATATATAAGGAGCTCCAAACATAGGGAGATAGACCGGGAGGGGAGGAGGTTACTAGACATAATAGGAGAAACCGGATGGTTTATATGTAATGGCAACATGAAAGGAGATGAGAAAGGAGAGATTACATTTATAGGTAAGGGAGAAACAGTAATAGATTACATCCTGGCGGAAGAAAGAATGAGTAATATGATATGCAGTATGAATGTAGGAAATGAGATAGGGTCAGAACACTTCCCAGTAATAGCTACAATGAAAGGTGGCGTCCATAAGCGTGGCAGAGGGAGAAAGGAAAGAGGAGGGGAAAGGAACACGAAAATGGGAGTCTGGTGGGTAGATAAATTAAAAGTGTTTGAACAGAAGATGGAAAAGTAGAATGTTAGATATGAAAAGAAGGAGGGAGTAGACGCGTTAATTAAAAGGTTGAAAGGGTCGATTGAGAAGGTGAAGGATGAGATAGGTATAAAAGAAGGAAGAGAAGAGGGAAAGAGAGGATGGTGGGACGAGGAATGCAGGGAGAGTAAGGAGAGAATGAAAGAGTCTGTAAGAAAATGGAGGAAAGGAGAAATAGAGAAGGCGGAGTACAACAGGAGAAAAAGAGAACATGAGAAGATGCTGGAAGGGAAAAAGCAAAGGGGAACGGAGAAATACAAGGAAGGAGTAGAAAAAGCAATCAAAGAAGGTAGGGTCTGGGATGTGATAAACAGGGAAAGAGGAGGAAGGAAGGGCGTGAATGAAGAAATAGAAATGGATGAATGGACGGATTATTTTAAGGGTCTGTTACGGGGAGAACAAAATAGGATCAAAGGGGAAAATAGAAAGACAGTCCAGGGAGAAACGGAGGAAGCGAACGAAATAACAAGAGAAGAAGTGAGTGAGGCGATAGATAGACTGAAAAGAAACAAGGCCACAGGAGAGGATGGTATGGAGAACGAAGCGATAAAGTATGGAAGATAAGGGATTAGGGAAGTGATGTGGAGGATATGCAACAAGGTCTGGAAAGGAGAAGGGTGGCCGGAGGAGTGGATGACAGGGCTGGTAGTACCGCTTGTTAAGAAATGGGAGGGTAAGAAGGTAGAAGAGTACAGAGGGATCACTCTCATGCAAGGGGGCTATACAATATACACAGAAATTCTAAGAAAAAGGTTAGAGAACCAGATAGAAGAGAAGCAAAGTATCCCACACAACCAGACGGGATTTAGAAAAGGGATGGGGACAATAGACAACATTTACGTACTCAACTACTTGGTTAACAGAAACTTAGGGAGAAAAAGAGGGAAATTAGTCGCTTTGTTTGTAGATTTCAAAGCAGCTTTTGACTCAGTGAATAGAAAAGTGCTATGGCAGGCAATGAAAGAGGGGGAATAGAAGAAGGGCTGGTGGAGAGGATAAAGGAAATTTTTACTGAAACCAGGATTAGGGTGAAGATACGAGGGGAAAAAGGGGAGGTTTTCTGGACAGGAAGAGGTCTAAGGCAAGGGTACCCGTTGAGTCCGCTACTTTTTAATTTGCTGCTGGCAGACCTAGAGGAAAAGCTAAAGGAGGAAGGGAAAGGGGGGACGATCCTGGGTAATAGCAAACTATACTCCCTAGCATACGCGGAAGACGTAGTTCTAATAGCAGACGATGAGAAGGGGATGGACCTGATGATAAGAATTTTCGAAGAGTACGTGGGAACAAAAGAACTGACGGTGAACGTAGGGAAGACCAAGGCGATGTGCTTCAGAAATAAAAAGACCAAAATAGGTTACGTTTGGAAGATGAACGGACAAACAGTGGAAATTGTGGAGGAGTTCTGTTACCTAGGTTTTTGGTTCGAGTCAGGAGGGGGAAACGATTTGCAGGTGAGGAAAAGAATCGAAAGTGCGAGTAAAGTAATGGGCCAAGTATGGGGTATAGTAAAGAGAAGGTTCAAGGACGATTGGAGAATGCGGGTTTGGTTGTTTGATGCGTTGGTTTGGGCGGTGTTGTGTTATGGAGTGGAGGTTTGGGGATGGAAGGAACATAGGAAAGTGGAAAGCATACATGAGAGATTTCTGAGATGGGTAATGGGGGTTAGTTGGAGTTGTCCAGGATACATGATAAGGGAAGAACTAGGAAGGGAAAAAATGGTAACTAGACAAATTAAGAGAGCCTGGAGGTTTGGAGAGAAGCTGAAAAGGGGAGAGGGGAGCAGAATAGCACAAGTATGCTTGGACGAAGTTCGGAACAAGGAGACGAGAGGCAATTTGGGAAATTCAAAATGGGAGGAAGAAAGGAAAAAAATGAGGAGTGTTTGTGATATACAGGAAGGGGTTCTGGATTGGCAGAACACTGAAGCAGAGCTATTAGTAAGACAAGGAGAAGAGAGATGGAGAAAGATTATGGATTTGAAGTACAATAGATGGTATATGATGGTCAAAGGGGTGACGGAACCAGAATATTTGCAAAAGATGAAAAAGGAAGACAAATGGAATAGGGTGATACGGTTTAGAATGCGAGAAGGAGTGAGAGCTTGTAGATATTGGATGGATGAAGAGGACAATCTGTGCAGAGTATGTGGGTACGAAGTGGAGTCATAGGCACATCTGTTAGAGAGGTGTACGGGAGAGGAAGATGGACAGTTGAGCGTGGATGAATGTGTAAGATGGATTTTGGATGGTAATGGACAGGGAGTGATGTGGATGAAAAAACTGGAAGCAATAAGAGAAAGCAAGGGATCAGGGTAGAGCCAAACGGGTAATCCTGTTTAAAGGAAACTAACGAAAAAAAATTTTTAATTTTCAAATCGGTCTAAATGAACTTGATGGTAAGAGAAAACGGAAGCCCGGGAAGATCGCTCATTGTCTGTAGTTTAAAAAGAGTAGTACTAAGATTATTGTTATTATATAAGGCGATGCATTAGAAATTAAGTAGCGGTTAAGCTAGACTAAGGATGAAATGTAAACATATGTACAGGGAGCGGAGGCCCTCAAACCCGTAAAAGGGAGAGTTCAAATATACATACATACATACATACATAGTTTTGAATACAAAACTTTATTATGAAATCACTAAATACTTTCATTACAATTTTGAAAACAAATTATAGAATTTATTATGAATAATTATGTAAGTAAGTAAATTCGCGCAAAAAAAGATCGATTACCAGAAAAAAAGAAGAAAGTTTAGAAATTAAAAATAACATTTCAATACGTACCTGCTTGAAATAATACTTTTTTCTTAAACATCTCCACTGACGTTATATTTTTTCTTTTCAATTTCTTTGAAAACCTTCATAAGGATTTCTGCGAAAACTAACAATAAATCCTAGTTTATTGAGTTAATTATTTATGTAGGGAGTAATGAAAAGTGAAGAGATAATAAATACACAAATTAACGGATTCCGAAAATATAATTTCCTGAATTATGAAATCTCTGAATTTTAAAATGACAGGATTTTAAATTTACTGCAAAGCTAAAGATCTCAATAATCTCCGAAATTAACATTTACGGAACTAATAATTGTTCAATTATCAAATTCTACGAATTTGGCTGATTCCCGAAATTTAATATTGACAAAAATGAATAATTATTATTTAATATTTCTTTAAGAACTAATTGTTTATTTTCGTCAAATCTTACATTTCGAAAGTTTTCAAATTTTTGTAACAAAATATTTAAACTATAACCAAGTTTCACGATCACTGGGACCATCACGATTACTGGGACATTTACCTTAATTCGTTAAATTATAATTTCGGATATTTTTAGATTGGGGATTTTTATTTGTCAACAAATAAAAATCTTGTATCGTTATATCAGAGCCCTAAAATTTTATTATTTTTCACTTTGTATTTTTGAATTTTCTTTACGTTAATTTGTGTAGGGGAAACCTCCCGACAGTGGATCATGCAACCTACAGTGGATAATCATTCATTAAAAATATTAATATATGTAATATAATTACTTTAATTTGATTAATATAGTCAAGGTAATATACTTGTTCATAAATTAAAATTAAAATTGATCATTTTTCTTCTATTTGTGCTATGAATATTCAATGACTTCTGCATTTTTTATTACGTCCTATATTATAAGATATTTTCTTCTTTTCCAGTCATAAGAGTGAATTATATGTACTACAAGTTTTTTCAAATAGGAAAAATTCCGTTCCAGTCCTTTAATATACATAAATAATTCATAATAATGCAATAATTTTAAATACCCGCAAAGACCCGCTCGACGTTTATAGCGCCGCCTTGCGGTATGTGGTAGAAACAATCACTTTAAACGAAGCGGCAATGCCGAATATAGCCGAAAAGTACCGAATAAAGCCGAGGCCACAAAACTGAAGGTAGCGCCGCCCTCGTGACATGTGACCTAACTAGACCCTTGCCGCATCTAGGTAAAATATATTTGGATCTGATAACACATTAGGACATGAAGTTTACTAGGGATGGCCAAGTCGATTCCGATTCCTTCGAAGAATCGATTCTTGGCGTCGATTCTTCGATTCTTCGGAATCGATTCTTTGTTTCAGGGAATCGATTCCAGGAATCGATTCTTCGTCGGAATCGCCATCGATTCCGATCACAGAGTTAAGAGAAAATAAATTTTCGTTTTCCTAAAGAAAAAAACCTAATTGATGAAAGTTTATAAATTTTCTTCAAAAAACATCAAAACATGAATTGAAATTTATATTTGTCGCATTGGTTTTAATTTTTACAACAAACCTCTCCAAAAACCCTTTGAAATTTTTAATTTACGCGGGCTTTTTGAGAAGGGGGTAGTGGGGAAATATTCGAATAGGAATCGAAGAATTGGAATCGAAGAATCGATTCCTACCTTCGATTCTTCGATTCTTGGATTCCTCGGGATCGACGCATCCGGCGGAATCGAGGAATCGAAGAATCGATTCTCACTAAGCGTTACCCATCCCTAAAGTTTACAGAAAACCCACGCATACAAACAGATACCTGCATGCCTCCTCCCACCACCACCCATCTCAAAAGCAATCGGTCATCAATTCCCTTGTATACAGAGCTGTCTCCATAACAGATGAAGATAACTTACAAAAGGAATTTCAAAATGTTAAACAAATCCTAATACAAAACGGTTACACAAACAAACAAATTAATAAAGCAATAAGAAAATACACTCAAGAAAACAAGTCAACACAACCTACTGAAGAAAGAGAGAGAAAAACAACCACCATCCTACCCTACATTCAAGGTATCACGGAACAAATAGGAAGAATTCTCAACAAACACAACGTCCAAACTATATTTAAGCCACCTGCAAAAATAGGAGAATTTCTAAACAACCCTAAAGATAAAAAGGATCCTTTCAGTGATCCGGGAGTATATCGAATCCCTTGTTCTTGTGGTAAAGTCTATATTGGAGAAACCGGGAGGGCGGTAAGTCAACGTGTAAAGGAACATGAGAGTAAAGTTAGGCTAAAACATTTCACACAATCAGCAGTAGCTGAGCATCATATCGAAACAGGACATAGTATTTTATTTGACAAAACAACCGTCATCGCCAAAACGTATAATAAATTTCCAAGAAAACATAGAGAAGTAATCGAAATCTTGAAACACCCTAATAACATCAATAGGGACAATGGATATAATACCAATCCGATTTGGCTTTCCGTCCTCCCGGGTTTTTAAAAAAAGACTTGATTGGCCAATCAAGTTCAAGCAGTCCCCACCATGGGGCACTCTGGCCAATCACAGGCATCGTAGAGAATACATATATAAGAACAACATAACCTGAAACGTCAGTTTCAGGTCAGCCCTGAAGAAGTGAACTGCAATGTTCACGAAATGTCGGCAACATTCATAGTTTCGCACACGATTGAAACCCGAAAAATCTTTAAATTTTAAATTCTAAAATTTTAAATTTAAATTTATTATAAGTTAATAATTGTGACTTTAAGTTTTTTCTACTGTTCTGAAATAAATATTTTTTGAATATTGAATTTTTGAATTAAAAAAAAAAATACTTTATTGCTCCGCTGGGATTCGAACTCCAGGTCTTCCAGACATTTTTCTAGCCTTTTTGATTCTAGCTTTTATTTTCAGACCAGTAGAAAAAAAAATAACATCACAATTATTAACGCAATTACCTAATTATACTAATTACCTAATTATACTAATTTTATGCCGGTAGGCAGAAAAATTAACACCACAAATATTATTGTTCTGAAAATGTTGAAAAATTATTTAAAAATTGGGTTAATAATGGATTTTTACATTGTTTACATTTTTAATTTATCATTTCAATTAATTAATTATTTCAAATGTTGAAGAATAAAAATCCAGAAATGTGAACGCGCAATTTGCGCGCGTACATTTACTGCTAGTGCACATTATAATAAAACGTGTCTCTGTATTTTCCTTTATCAGACACAACAATATCCTTATCCTACTTATCACATTCAAAGTTAATAGATTTTTTGCAAAAAGGTTTGCTGATGCTCACCGACTTCCGAAATTATGTAAAAAAGCTGTGGGTACTGATCATCCAACACTGTTGAAAATATTTGAACGAAATTTAATATACATGTGAGTAAAGTCATTTGCATATACCGTACATTAATTTTAATAAACCATCATGTTGTAAAATTAATATACATGTATATTAAAGTCGGTAAAACAGAGTGATCTTGTCAAATATCAACAAATAAAGTAATAACCTTAAATTCGTCGACTAATTTCCTACTTACAAATAAAGTGCAACATACGGGTGGAATTTTTTCTCAAATCTCGATAATTTAAAAAAACATGAGAAATACTCTAGAATCATAAGCAGGACGAGAGAGTCTTCAACCAAATTGTAAAGGTACCTGGAGGCCTAAGGACAATGCGAAACAGTAACAGGTTGATTGATAAGGATAGGAAAGCAATTCATCGTAAGCATAAGATTTTCAAACCTGACGAGAAACAAGCTATTCAGGAAGCCTGGGAACCACAATTCCCTACATTGATGAATCCAGCGTGCATTACTTAGAACTCTACAGTTCAAGTGGAACCGCTTGTGAAGAAGTACAAAGAAGAAGCAGAAGAAGAATTTAGCCAAGATGACAATTCTCCATCCGTGATAACCAAAAATGATGCTGACGATAAGGAGGTTAAAGATAATGATGATAATGATAATGTAAATGACGGCAAGGAGGTGGATAATGATGCTAACAGTGACCTTTCCTCTGAACATGAAATGGAAGAAAAAAAGAAGCCGAAATGTTAGATTACTGGGAAAATCCAAATAAACTTGTAGATAGACTGAGCTTTCCTTTACAAACACAAGTAGCTGGAAACATAAATAATTTACACGGAATTATTTCAATTGCTAATGAAATGCAAGATTTTGCTATTACTGAATAATATTTTTTTTTTAGTTTAGCAACTAGTTAAATGTAATTCAATTAACATTCAATACTACTAATTCAGCATTTCCTGTAGTTTACATTTTACTTTTTTTTATTATTCGATATTATATATATATATGATGGAAAATATAGTGTGATCACTAACAGTATCACCTTTCAGAGAGCTGTGTTTCAGGGCGATACCATGAGCCCTCTCCTCTTTTGCCTCACATTATTGCCACTATCTCTCGCACTTCGCCATTCCGAAGGGTACCTCTGCGGCAAACCTGGAAATCGAATGCATAAGGTAACTCATGTATTTTACATGGATGATCTTAAGCTCTATGCTAGAAATCAAGAGAAACTACATCTAGCTCTAAAAATTGTCACAGAGTACCCTCAAGAGATTGGAATGGAGTTCGGGTTAGAGAAATGCGCCAAGGTTAATTTGAAGAAAGGAAAACTTAACGGCATCCCCGAAGATCCTGAACTCGTTAACAGAAGCGCTATACGACACCTTTGCGCTGGAGAGACCTATACATACCTGGGCATGCCACAAAGCCGCATTCAGGACGTAACATCTATAAAGGATACTCTCCGATGCAGATACAAACGTGTCCTCCGACAGATATGGTCTTCCGAACTGTCGGCGAGGAACGAAGTATCTGCAACGAACATGCTTGCCGTCCCAGTAGTACTCTATTCATTTGGAGTAGTTCCATGGACGAAGGACGAGCTGAGATCCCTCGATATCGGGTCCCGAAAGGTCATGCACATGAACAAAAGCATGCACCTTAAGTCTTCTGTTCCACGACTTTACATCTCACGCCGTCAAGGTGGTCATGCAATACTGAATCTTGGATGTCTTCACAACAGGATTATTCTGGGTACAGCACATTTGTCGCAAATAAACAAGATCCTCTTCTTAAAATGGTCAGAAAACACGAAGAAGTAGGCAAAGGGGCGTTTCTTTACAAAGCAGCAGAAGAGGCTGCCGAAACACTCGGCCTTGACTTCAATATCAGGGGTGAGCGGAATGCATCAAATCTTATCCATCTTGAATACTCACTCCTGAAGGCCCGGATTACGAAAGCACAGGAGAAAAACTTCCGCGAAGAGCTCCTCGACAAGAAGATGCACGGCATCTTCCACAAAAATGTGGAAGATCAGTCGATGTCGTATGAGCTGACGTTCACTTTCCTTAGATCACCCGGATTGAAGTCGGGCACAGAGGGCTTCATTTTTGCATGTCAAGATGGTGTCATTTCCACTCTAGCATACCGTCGCCACATTTTGAGCCAAGATATTCCCGATGATAGCTGCAGAGCGTGTCATGAACACCCCGAGCATCTAGGACACATACTATCTAGTTGTCCAGCTCATGCGGGAACAACCTAAATCCAAAGGCACAATGCGGCACTGAGAGTGCTTTATTACCATCTCTGTCACTCTTACGGCATTAGCCCAAATACCTCTCCGCTGAACGCCCCTAGAGAAATACAGTCAATTGTCGAGAATGAGAAGTGCCGCATATATTGGAACTTCATATTCTCGACAATTGTTTCTGTTGCGCACTCGAGGCCTGACATGGTTCTTCTTGACTTCGAGAAACGAACCATGTTCGTCATCGAATTTTCGGCACCAGCGGACAAAAACGTCACAGCGAAGGAGAAAGAAAAGAAAGAAAGGTATAAAGACCTTAAGAGGGAGTTGCGACGGTTATACCCGGAATATTCTGTTAAGCTAATCGTCCTGATCATTGGCGCTCTTGGAGGTGCCAAGGTTTCACTTGTTAATAGCCTGAAAAGCATCCCTGCGTGTCAACAAAATGCTGAGACACTTGCAGGGAGAATGCAGAAGGCGGTCGTCCTTGGGTCGCTCCATGTCCTCAGGGTGCACGAGACTTTCGCCGGATCATCGTATTGAGTTCGCGCAGACTGTAACCACCCATCTCACTGTCGTGAGACGTGGTTACAGCTGAAATTTTACCGCGATTTCGCTGGCAGCGGGTGCAATTTTTTTAGATTAGCATCCGCTCCCAGCGAAATCCTGCGGTTGTCCTTATGACAAACTTTGAACTATATATATATATATATAATTAAAAAAAAGTTAAACAACCACCGCAGGGTACCACTAAGAGCAACTGCCATCTGGAAAAAATGTCAATGGCCCCCAGTAGAACCGCGGTAAAATACACTTATGGCCACGTCTCACATCCGTGAGATGGGTGGTCACAGGGCACGACGAAATCACAACGACAGGACGGCGAAACCCTCGTGTGTCTTGAGGACACGAAGCGACCCAAGGATGACAGCTTTCTGCATCCATCTCGCAAGAGCCTTGGCATATGTTTGGCACGCGGGTATGGCTTTAAGGTTACGAACCAGCGATAATTTCACACCTCCGAGAGCACCTATCACAAGAACAATTACTCGTACCGAATATTTTGGGTACAGTCGACGCAGCTCTCTTTTAAGGTCTTGATATCTCTCCTCTTTTTCTTTCTCCTTTGCACTGATGTTGTAGTCGGATGGAGCCGAGAATTCGAGCACGAATATAGTTCGTTTCTCAAAGTCTTGGAGAACAATGTCAGGCCTCGAGTGCGCAACGGAGACTGCTGCCCGAAAATCGTAGTTCCAGAAAATCTGGCACTTCTCGTTTCGGACAATTGACTCTATATCCCTTGGAGCGTTCGGCAGGGCAGGGTCGCGACCAACACCGCAAGAGCGACAAAGGTGGTAATAAAGTACTCTTATGGCCGCATTATGTCTATAGATATACGTTGTTCCTGCGTGGGTCGGACACCCCGATAGTATATGTTCTAGGTACTCAGCGTGTGCATGACACGCTCTGCACCTATCACTGGGAACTTCTTGACATAAAATGCGGGCGCGGTATGCTAAGGCGGAGATTACACCGTCCTGGCATGCGAAAATAAAGCCCTCTGTACCTGAATTGAGCCCTGATGATTTGAGGAAAGCAAAAGTTTGCTCCTTCGACAAGGACTGTTTTTCTACATTTCTGTGAAAGTTTCCGTGCATTTGCTTGTCGAGTAGCTCTTGGTGAAATTTTACAACCTCTGCTTTCTTTACTTCGGCTTTTAGACGTGAAGTATCTAGATGGAGTAATGCACTTTCCTCACTTCTGATGTTAAAATTCAGGCCAAGGGTCTCAGCAGCTTGCTCCGCGGCTTTGTAAAGGAACGCCCCTTCGCCAATCATCTCGTGGTTTCTGACCATCTTTAGGAGAGGATCTCTGCCATTCGCAACGATGTAAGCTGTACTCAAAACAATTCGGTTATGAAGACACTGGAGATTCAGAAGTCCGCGTCCGCCTTGCTGGCGTGAAATGTATAATCGCGGAACTGACGAATTGATATGCAAGCTTTTATGCATATGCATGATCTTACGCGTGGTGACATCAAGGGCCTTAAGCTCGTTCTTCGTCCACTGAACCACCCCAAACGAGTAGAGTAGAACTGGGACGGCAAGCATGTTAGTCGCAGATACCTTGTTCAACGCCGACAGATTGGAAGACCAAATCTGTCGAAGAAGATGCTTGTATCTGCTTCGGAGAGACTCCTTCACTGATGTTACGTCCTGAATGCGGCTTTG
>CAKNXH010061585.1:28496-67566 GCA_932178445.1 Andricus quercusramuli
TTTGAATATAATATTTCTAAATTACTAATTGCATAATTACGGAAATTCATATCTCGTATTTTATGTATCATCACGTACAAAGGACAGGGTCAATTTAATTCTATGTTAGCCTGGAAAAAGTAGGAGGAGCACCCATTAGTCGGACAGGCATTGTATTTTGACCACTGGCGCAGTTCAGTCAGCGAAGGAAGAGGGCCCTCTGGTTAGCAGGTAAAACTCTTACCACTGGCGCAGTTCGTGTGCACCGCGCTCGAATTGAGCCAGCGGTCAGTGTTTGACCTGAGCATTGGTGGGCCCCTTTTATTTTTCGCTCGAGTTGAGCCTAGACTGACCTCTCTCCTGTTTAGCTTATAACTGTGTGCTCCTCCTACTAGATATACTATACACTAGGACTAGATGACTCCATGGTCCAAAACTGCGTTGGAAATTTTGTTTTCTAAATTTTCATACATATAATTTCTAACACATAAAATACCACTTTCCAAAAAACTAATTGTTTAAACAACTTATTATAAATTTTAGCAATTTCCTCTGAAAATAGATTTAAGAAGTCGGTTTTTCCGTATTTTCAACTTTTTACATAGATCTTTGAATAATGCGAGAAAGTTGCGGTTTTTTTTTTTAATTTTAAAATTTTTGTCTAGTTTCCACTCAGAGTGTAGTAATAATTAATAATAATAATATTGTTCAAACAATTTATAATTTTTTAGCGATTTTCTCTAAGAATGGATTTAGAAAGTGACGGGTTTTTCCGAAATTTTCAACTCATTTTTGACTTTTTACTTAGACTTAGAGTGAGGTAATAATTTTTTGAAGTTTTCTGTAAAATTTGCACTAAAACTGTTTGTTTTTTTCAATTTTCGAAAAATTAATTATTTTTAATCGATAATTTTTCTCGTCTGTAAATCGTGAAAAATTGTTATTTTTTGGGATGTATGACACAGTTCAAGAATTTCAATAATTCTTGTTTGACATATTTGGTAATTAATTATTCAAACAATCTTTATTTATTTTAATATTTTTGCTGCTGTAAATTATACAAAGTTACATTATTTTCTGGAATTAATGACAGTAACAACGAATGTTAAATGTGATATCTTTTGTTTAAGATATTTGGCAATTTTATAAACAACTTTCATTTGTTTAAACAAATTTTTCATCCTGTAAATTGTGAAAAGTTATTATTTTCTGGAATTAATGTTGCAAGTAAAGAATGTTGAGAATGATACTTTTGTGGAAGACAATTTGAAATTATTTAAACAATTAATATCAGTTGCTCTTCTTTATTGGAAAGACGAAGAAAATTCTATTTTAATTCAATATCTTACGCTAAGTCGTTTATTAATCAGTAGTTTCTTTTATCAATGAAATCGATCTGAAACTATAACTATCAATAACGTAACTGAAAAAAATTGTTACAAAAATTATTATTGATTTAAAAATTAGGGTATGAGTTTTGCCTTAACAAAATACTAAATAATAAGCTACATAGGGTAACAAATAAAAAGGAATTAGAATTTTCTCCACCTCTCCTATGGAAACGCCCAAGTGAATGATGATTAATAGTTTAAATAATTGCAAACTGTCTTTCACATAAAAATATCACTCTTATAATTCATTAAATGCGTTATCCATCCCAGGAAGTAGACATTTTCTAAGATTTACAGGGCAAAGAAATTGTTTAAACAAATAGAATAGTTTAAATAGTTACTAAATTAGATTAAAAGAATATATTACTCTAAACATTCGTTAATTGTGTGATTAGATTCAGAAAATAATAACTTTTTACGATCAACAGAGGGAAAATTGTTTAAACAAATGAAAATTGTTTAAATTATCACCAAATACGTTAAAGAAGAAATGTCATATTTAAAATTCGTCAACAGTTTCATTTATCCCAAAATATAATGACTTTTCACCATTTGAAAGCTAAAAAAATTGTTTGAGCAAATAATAATTGTTTAAACAACTCAAAATGAGTTGAATATGACTGGGACCTCGATTGGGAAACATGACTCTTATCAAATAAAAATAATTCACGTTAAAAAAATTCCAAACAATACCGTATTGAGCATGAATTTTACATAAAACTGCTATTTTTCATCTATAGGATTCTGTTTTATTGCCGAAAACCAGCCTGCTAATATTTTTTTTTCCAAAGTGTACATATCAGGTAATGAAGAAGAAGAAAAAGAATCTGTACATGTTAATGATGTAAACTTCATCTTCTATTTTTTCTGTTAACCTGAAAAGTATTTTGTTTCTTGTTTAATGAAAATGAAGCAATAAATCAGACTTTTTGAACATATATTTGCCTAATGTATCTCCGACCCATACTGCTTAATTTTTTTTTCATAATAGAGAATTCGATCAATTTTTTCAAAGTTAAAACTTTTGGAATTATGAAAAACTAATTAAAAAATTATATTTGATCTATGAAACATCCATTTTATATAAAATATAAATATTTACACTGAAATGTCTTAAGTTTAAAATCCATGTTGCTGTATCCAAAAAGACAATTTTGCTTGTATAAGATAATTTAGTTTCACATTTATACTTGTGACGGGCAGGGCAGTTTAGGCTCAATTCGAGCACACCAAAGGTGCCTACTTAACCACCGGGCTCAATTCGTACATGGAAAGGTAAGGGTGGTTGACCCTTGGACATTATGAATAGTGCTACTACACTAATATAATTGCGGCGTTCTCGAACAATAAAATTATTGTCTTGTCAGTTTGGGTTCCAGTTTGGAAATTTTCGATCTAATTTATGACTCTAAAATTGGAAGCTTTTCAACTTTGAAGACGCATAAAATCAACTTAAGAAACAAAATTATTTTAAAGATTTATAGTCTTCTTATATCACTTGGTTATTATGAACGTATTTATTATTTGCTCTTTCAACTTCATTGCTATTCCAGATATTGAACGATTGTCCAGTTATTCTGATTTTAGAGGCCTCAATTTATAATTTGTTCTGTTTGGAATAAATGCTTAAATTGGTTATGGGAAAAAATATTTTAAAAAACAAAGCCCCAACAAAAAACTCTGCGGTGCAAAAAAGTTGTCAAATTCAAATGTATGAATTTGTGAAATGTAATTTGGTGAAGTAATTTCGGGAAGAAATAATTTTAATAAAATATACGACGAAGCCTTTTATGAAGTGCCTTAGAGAAAATTTTCAATTTCAATATAAAGAGTGACCAGGTAATTTTAAAAGCTTATACTTTGGAAAAATTTTCATTTCAGGTCTTTATTTGCGAGCGTCAATTTTCAGTTTAAAGAATTTCAAAATGCAGTTCTCAATATTAGGTAATTAGTTAATAATTGAAGGCGTTTAAAATTGACATTTTTGATAAGAAACGTTCTCAGGGTGGCCTCTGTTTTTATCGTTTCTGTCTTCTGGCTTTATCTCGATTCTCCAACTTAAAACTATAGTTATCTCTTGGTTTTGAAAAAATATGCTCTCTTTGTGTTATTCACACTTTTTTACATATGAAGAAATACAGTTTTCGATGAGCATTAGCAAACTTTGTGCAAGAAATCTATTGGCTTTTAACGATATAATAAGTACAATCAGAAATTTTTTTGTTATGAAGGAAAATACAGAGATATCTTTTGCCGTATAATAGCTGCGACATTTTTAATATTTCAAGTACATTTACATCGTTTTTAAATTTATAATTTTTAAATTGATGATGATACTTTTCAAACTTTAACCAATGTAATTTGAAATTGCAAACTCAAAGTTTATGAAAGATAAATATTTAAGATTTATAATTTAAAATAAAAACTCAGTGTTCAAAAATTGTAAAGATTCAGGATTTACCAATTTTTTAAACCAGATATCAATTTCAGTTATTTTCATCTTCATCTATTTTGATTTTCCACAATACAATTTTCAATTCTTTAACTTCAAATCGTTTGATATTGAACATTTTCTTTAGAACTATTATTTCTTTTAGAAGTTTTCCAATAAAGATTTTTCGAATTGAAATTATTAATTTGTCTGAATCTCAACAAGAAATCGGACAATTTTCGAATATTACATTGAAAATAATTCAGCCTGGACAAAAAATAATGTAAAAGATAAATGCTATAATATGATGCCAAAGTTTGAAATTTATTGACTTTAATCTTCTAAATTCGAAATTGCTTATATTTACATCTGAATTTATTCAATTTAAAACTGCCTATCAAGGCTCTAATGAGAAATTCTGAAATGTTTAGTAGCAAAATTGTCATGAAATGTTTAATATTTGAATTGGCATCTACTTTACTGTGAAATTTGACATTCCGAACCTCCAAAAATTAAGAAATTTCAAACCAAAGATTTTTTAATCAAAACTTTGAAAGTAAATAAATTTTAGTTTCGAGGCCTCAAAAATTGGAGTGTTTCAGAATTACGCATTCCAAACTATAATTTCAAATTCAAATTATATACATTTTACAGATGGTAAATAGATATTAATAATAAATATCATATCATGTAGTATTAAGTAATATTTAAAGTGATCGGATAGATTTTTGTACTCAAAAATGTCAAAATAGTGTCATAAAATTTGTAATGGGGGGAGGTGGATTAAGAATAGGAAAAAGTGTGCTTACTTAATACTTGAACGACCTCTTATGTCTATTCCGAATTGAAAATTGTCTAATCCGGAATAAAAAAGGATGCATGTTTCAAATACAAATCTACAGGCACACAGCAAATGTACGCTAAGCAACAAAAATCACCTGATTCTTCAACCAATGCTTAAAAAAAAAGTCGCATGGAGATAGAAAAATTGATTTTCAACCAAATAGTTTCATTTTAGAATAAATAGTTAAATTTCCAACCAAAAATATGAGATTTTGAGAAAAAAAGTTAATTTACGACCAAATGAATGAATTTTTAACTTATCAGCGATACATTTTTAACCAGAAGTGAAGTGAAACTTTTTCGATAACAAAATTATTCTTCCAAAAAAACAAAAGAATTTCTAAAAAAATAGTTATTTTGAAAAAAGTAGTTCAATTCTGAACGAAAAATATTCATTCTCAACGAAAAAGTTAATTTACGACCAAATTATTGAATTCTTAACTAAAAAAGATAAATTCTCAAACAAAAATAGAATAATTAAATTTACAGTTAAAGAAACAAATTTTCAACGGAAAAAAAGCAAATTATCAACCAGTTAACTCCAATGGAGAATGACAAATTCTTGACAAAATAGTCGCATCCTCAAACAAAATGATGATTTTTTAACAAACAAGAATAATGTTACATATAACCAAAAAGACGAATTTTCGAAAAAAATTAATTGTCGACCAGAAAGTTGAATCGTAAACTTGTAAGGAATAAATTTTGAACCAAACGTGGAATAAGTAACTTTTTAGTTAAAAAAAATTAATAGAAAAAAAAGAATTTCCAACAAAATAGCTACATTTTCAAACGAATAGTTTAAGTATAAACCAAAATCATTAATTTTAAATAAAACAGTACATTTATGAAAAAATATTTGAATTTTCTACATACAATAAACGGAATTCCTCAAAATAGTCACATCTTCAAATTAATAGTTCAATTATCAACAAAAAATATGAATTGTCAACAAACCATAAATTCTCAAGCTGTTAGTCAAGAAAATTGATTCTCAGCAAGAAAAAAGGAACTTGAAATTTCAAATGAAACAGTCTAATTAAAAAAAAAAAAAACAGTTTAAAAAAATTTACTTTCACACTTGTATTCAGCGGCCCCAAAAAATCTCTCGAATTCGGAAATTTTTGAGCGGAATTTCTATTCAGCTACCCTAAAACCGTATAAATACTAATTTTCATGAAATTTAAGCCATTTAAAAAATTTTTATTCGCGATATTATATCCTCCATTTTGGACTTTTGAAGCCTGATACCAAATTCGGACTCAGCGACCTAAAAGACTTACAAATACTCATTTGCATAAAAGTTCAACGATTTTCAAATTTTGGTATCGGACATTTTCAATTTTGGAATTCTGATACAAAATTTGAATTCAGCGGCCTCAAAAACATAAAGATACACATTCTTATGAAAATTGAACCATTTTCAAGCTTTTATATTCGCGATTGAATCTTACTATTTGACAGTTTTCACACTTCGGCCGGCGGAAGGCACGTACAGTTTGTATCTGCTGGTATGGCGACACTAGCGCCGGTGATATATACCCGAACTAGGTAGGCGATACTGCTCATAAACGATGAACGTTGTCGCCTCCGAACGTTTTTTCGCCAAATGCTATAAAAGTCCATCTAAAATGGATTTACATCGAAAAATAGGCAAAACGTTGTCACCTCCGTTTTCGGAGGCGACAACGTATATATATCCGGAAAAATGGATATGTACGTGGAGCGCTTCCCCATCCGCTGCTTGATCAAGCTGCAGCCGAAGATGAAGCGACATTAAGACCACCCGCAGAAAGTATGCACCTTCTGAAAGATGATTGCAATTTCAGTACAAGGAGGAACATCAACATCCAAGTTCCTCTTAAGCCCCAAGATCTGGCTGAAATGGATGCCTCCACCCGTGGGGATATCTCGCAAGAGTCCGACCTCTGGACCATCAATTGCTCAGTTTATGGTGCTGCGAGAACTTTGGCTGATTCAAATCGAAGGCTAAAAGCGACGATGGATCAAAAGACCAGAAGACGCTTGCATCAACTGAACAAGAAAATTAGATGGGCAAGACAGAATGCGTCCCGTGTTCAATGTGTGATTGACACACTAAGCAAGTCAAAGCTGCTGACAATCAAGCAGAATATTGTTGACAAAATACGGCTGTTATCTGACGCAAGGAGGAGCATACAGAAGAGGGAGAGATGGATCAGGGAGCATCAACAGTTTTTCGCTGACTCATCGCGCCTCTTCAGCGATCTCCCTGTTTCTGTGAAAAATCCACCGAAGCCCGAGGAGGTAGAGACTTTTTGGAGAGGGGTATACAAAATCCCGAAAACACTGAAAGAGGATACTAACAATATCATCCGCTTCAAGGAGTTTTGCGAAATCCTTATAAAATCTGAGGAGGAATGTTCGTCAGTCACTGCCGAAGAGGTGAAAAAAACACTAAGAGTTACGAAGAACTTTTCCGCTGCTGGATCAGATTGTATCAAGAACTTTTGGTGGAAGATGTTTGCTTTTATACACCAACATTTGTCCCGCATATTCACCTCATATTTAAAGTCAGAGACGCCCATTCCGCAGGGGCTGGTCTTAGGACGCACTATGCTCCTGCCGAAAAAAGGCAATTTGTCCAACCCAGAGAATTACAGGCCAATAACTTGTTTGAACACACTAGATAAGATCTGCACAGCTGTCCTAAACAACATGATTGTTCGAAGAATTGAGCCTGTATGGCGAGAGATGTACGAACAACGTGGGTCGAAAAAAGGTGTAGCAGGCTGTCGAGAGAACCTACTAATTGACAGGTGTGTCTGTAAGGACGCTGCAGCCCATCAGCGCGTCCTGTCAATGGCCTGGATTGACTACCGGAAAGCTTTCGATTCAACCTCTCATAGACTTATCATCTGTCTGTTGGAAAGCTTGAAGGTACATCCACACATAGTAAGATGCATAGAGAGATTGATGCCTCTTTGGAAAACTAGATTTACTATCTCATCTAGAAATTATCGTCTGATAACGAACAACGTCACCTTCCCACGGGGCGTCTTTCAAAGTGATACCATGAGCCTCTTGCTTTTTTGCATCACACTTGTGCCTCTATCTCTCGCACTACGAAGTTCTCCTGGATACCTCTGTGGCGACACTAATCAACGCGAGCATAAGGTCACTCATGTATTTTATATGGATGACCTGAAGATCTATGCCGCTAGTAACAGCAAACTTCAATCTGCTATAAATATCGCCAAGAACTACACAGGAGAGATTGGAATGGACTTTGGTTTGGACAAGTGTGCCAAAATTCATCTGAAGAAAGGAAAGATTACTGGCGTTCCCAAGGGCCCTAAGCTGGTGGATATAAGTGTTATTAGACATCTTAACACTGGAGAGACCTATACATACCTGGGCGTACCTCAAAGCCGCATTCAGGACGTAACATCAGTGAAAGAGTCTCTCCGAAGCAGATACAAGCATCTTCTTCGACAGATTTGATCTTCCAATCTGTCCGCGTTGAACAAGGTATCTGCGACTAACATGCTTGCCGTCCCGGTTCTACTCTACTCGTTTGGGGTGGCTCAATGAATGAAGAACGAGCTTGAGGCCCTTGATGTCACCAGGCGTAAGATCATGCACATGTATACAAGCCAGAATATCAATTCGTCATTTCCGCGCTTATACATTTCATGCCGTCAAGGCGGAAGCAGACCTTGTCAAAGGAGCAAACTTTTGCTTTCCTCAAATCACCAGGGCTCAATTCAGGTACAGAGGGTTTTATTTTTCATTGCCAGGACCGTGTCATTTTCACCTAGCATACCGTGCCCGCATTTTATGTCAAGAAGTTCCCAGTGATAGGTGCAGAGTGTGTCATGCACACGCTGAGTACCTAGGACACATACTATCTGGGTGTCCGACACACGCCAACTGTCAACTGTCCGAAACGAGAAGGGCCAAATTTTCTGGAATTACGGTTTTTGGGCAGCAGTCTCCATTGCGCACTCGAGGCCTGACGCTGTTTTCCAAGACTTTGAGAAACGAACTATATTCGTGATCGAATTCTCGGCTCCGTCCGAATACAACATCATTGCAAAGGAGAAAGAAAAAGAGGACCTTAAAAGAGAGCTGCAACGACTGTACCCAAAATATTCGGTGCGAGTAATTGTCCTTGTGATAGGTGCTCTCGGAGGTGCGAAACTATCACTGGTTCGTAACCTTAGAGCCATACCCGCGTGCCAAAAATATGCCAAGGCACTAGCGAGATGGATGCAGAAAGCTGTCATCCTTGGGTCGCTTCGTGTCCTCAAGACACCCGAGGTCTTCGCCGGCCTGTCATGATTTCGTCATGCCCTGTGACCACCTACCTCACGGTTGTGAGACGTGGCCATAGGTGTGATTTTCCGCGGTTCTACTGGGGGCTATTGACATTTTTTAGATGGCGCTTGCTCTTAGTGGGACCCTGCGGTGGTTGTTTAACTATTTTTTCAAATTATATATATATATATATATATTAGGCTGGTTCAAAACAGTCGACTATTTTTTTCGAAACCCCCATATAACAACTTCCGGAAAGGTGTCGAAAGACGTCTGTGAAAAGTAAAGCTCTTAATATTAATATTTAGAAGTCGCTCATCGCGAATTTCTATTTCCCATTTAAATAGCATGTGGAAAATTTTATTTTTCAATTTGGAGTTTTTCATCTCTCGAACGGCTTAATGAATTGCTAAGACCATAACATATTCCTATAGGGAATTCGACGATCCACAAAAAAGGTCTCCCATGATTTTTTCATAAATTCACTCCTTCAAAAATTATTTAAGGTCGGAGTTGAACATATGATAAATTTATCTTTTTTTTTTTCTTAATTTTCGGCACAAATTTGAAATTTATCACTAATTGTCGTAATAGTTTTTTCAGAAATTTCATAGCTCAAAATTTTCTCTAAAAGAACAATAATCTAACTCAAATCATCACATCAAGTTTAATGATTTAAATGTTCCAGATTTTGTTTGCTGAAAATCCCCTACTTTAGCCAAAAGTTGCTCTCTGACTTTATTTTGATCGCTTCAATTTTTCGAGCCTCTTCTATAGCTCTGAATTTTGTGGCAAGAATAAGATTCGTTTTGAAACCCCCCAACGGAACTTTACAAAGCATTTTTTATTCTGTGATTAATCATTCTTTTGGAATTTTCGAAAAAACTATCCAAATCTTTATGTGTTAAATTTATAATCAAACCTGTTCTCATTCGACTCTTGAATGCAGACTCCAGATCTTGCCATCTGATTCTGTCTCCTTTCCTATTCAAGCCATCGTTGACACCAGTTCCACTCTTCTGCAGTTTCTTCAATAGTTTGTCTTTTTATATTAGTAGGCCAATGGTATTTTAAAAATTGAAATTCGAAACTTTATCCTCAAGTGCTCAGGGGCCTCCCCACTCCAGCAAAATAATTCTATATCTCCTTTTTGCATCCGGAGCCTCAATTATAAACCATAATAAAATGTAATAAAACGAGATTATAAATTTTGTTCAAGTCTTCTATCAAATCGCTTAACTTTATATTTTCAACAACAAGTTAGAAGATTGAAATTGTTTACGGAATGTTTGAGATATTTTTACTTCCTTTGTATTCAGTAATTAGTTCAAAGCCCGACACTTAACAAATGTAACATCATGTTTGGGGTAGTACTAATTGAGTACAGTATCAAGTCTCCTTACCCCCTCCACTGATCGTAAATCACCCCCTCCAAAATCTGTTGCGTACTTTATTCTCGAAACATATATATAATCAGATGGAATTAGAGTATGATGGAAGATCAAGAGAAACGATCGCGACAAGACCATCACGCCCATAATTCTGTATTCAAAATACTACATTGCTTCTTCTCGGTTTTAAAATAGAAATTATACAATTTTTCGTTAAAAGCTTTTCTAATTTTTACCTAGAAGAAGCAAATATCGCATTCAGAAATGCAGAATCAAGGGTGTGCCGCTTTGCCGCACATGCACCACTTGGCACTATATGCGCTACTTACGCCCGTTTACTGTATTGTGTTTGAAGTTTTAATTTTATCTGAGGATATCTTGACCAAATTTTGAAATGCTCGACATGCATCAGTAGAGTTGACTAAGAACCGCACGGAATCAAAGTCTGTGGCTTAATAAATATTTATCCACGTACGCGAGGCACGTGAGTCTTCCCTTTCAATCTTGGAAAGCCCCATGGGAGCATGTCAGAAGGCAGCTGTATTGAACTTCGCATATAAACGTTATCACGAGTTTTGCCATTACCATTGTCTTCAATTGTGTTGCCGCCTAGCTGCCTGCTTGTTGTATCCTATATCTGTCCGATGGCTGCTGGCTGTTACTTCAACCGCATGTCACGTGATGGGTTTTGTCCCACGGGAGCAAGCTGCAGCCCATTCGAGATTTTTTCTGCATGTGCGTGTGCAACCCTATTGTTGCCCGGTCGAGGCAGGAGCCCGTACACGGGTTCTCATTACCATTCGTATCTGTATATCGCTGGAGCGAGTCGTGGGGCTTATAGTCCCGGAGCTCGCGACAATTATATGGTCGTCATTTTAGAGCTCACGAAAATGTCAGAATGTTCAGTTTTCATAGTCCACAGTACGAAACTCGTTTATATGGCTATTACCCTTTAGGTGCATTTTGCAACAATTTATTGTGAAACTGGTCAATAATTCAAATGAAAATACGTCATTTTAGTACTCTTGAAACCCACGGGGGAGGGTTGCTTGAATGCTAAAGACTAACAAATAGTTAGACTGGCAGCTTCTCGGTGGTGCCAAATTTTACTGGCAGGCTTGCAAATATGTCAAGAATTCCAGTAAAGAAACGTCATTTTAGTACTCTTGAAACCCATTCGAGATGATTGTTTAGGTACTAACAACCAACAAAAAATTGACCGGCAGCTCCTCAGTTGTGCCAAAGTTGATTGGTAGGCTGTCAAGCCTGTCAAAAATTCCCATGAAGAAACGTCATTTTAGTATTCTTGAAACCCTTTAGGAATGATTGTTTATGTTGTCATACTATAGTCTTAATTCCACATGAAATTTACAAACATCTCATTTCTTACCTTTTTTTAAGTTTAACCTCAAGTCAATCAACTTCAGCACCACTGAGGAACAGCCAAACTTTTGGTTAGTTCTCAGCATCTGAACGATAACCCCCAATGGGTTTTCGTAGTACTAAAATGAAGTTTCTTGTTCGAATTGTTGACACGTTTAGCCTGTCAGTCAACTTTGGCACCACTAAAAAGCTGCCAGTTAAATTTTTTGTTGATTGTTAGCACCTAAACAGTCATTCCCAATGGGTTTCAAGAGTACTTAAATGACGTTTTTTCACTGGAAGTTTTGACATGTTTGACAGCCTGCCAGTTAACTTTGCGCTACTCAGGAGCTGCCAGTCAAATTTTTTGCTAGTTGTTCGCCCCTAAACAATCCTACCCAATGGGTTTCAGGTGTATTAAAATGACGCTTTTTCACTCAAATTTTTGACATGATTGAAAGCCTGCGATTCAACTTTGGCACCACTGAGTAGATGCCAGTTAAACTATTTGTTAGTTCTTAGCACCTAAACAATCACTCTCAACGGGTTTCAAAAAAACTAAAATAAAGTTCTTTCACACGAACTTTTGACAGGCTTGACAGCCTGCCAGTCAACTTTTGCACCACCGTAGAGCTCCCAGTCAATTGTCGCGAGCTTCCGGACTATTAGACTCAGGCCCATCCTAGTTCCTGTTTCCCATCACGTACGAGTAGGGGCCGCCGACCGCCTATAAGCTTTGCCTGTGGAAGTACACCCTTTCGACATTATCGACTTGACTGTCTAGTGTCTAGGCATTTTCCCAATTTCTCTCGACGAGGGGGATGCGTTTGGAATAGAGATGGATGATGGAATAGGGACTATTGATGCGGAAAAGACTGGAAAATGATGGGTCTTATCTGATTAGAGGGAGATGATCGTCAGCATGGGCTAAAGTGGTAGAGTTGGTAGCAGTGATGGGTAAGTTTACTTTTCAAAAAGAACTAGCTCTCGTTATCATTACCAGTTCAAAATGTAACTTTTTCTTAGTTGCTTTTGCAAAAAAAAGTAACTATCGTTACTTTTTCAGTTACTTCATTCATAATCTGTTGACTGACGCTTGTTCTTCTTTTTATTGAAAGTCGTAGTTTAGTCATGAGGGGCCATCCATAAATTGCGTAACACCAAGAATGTTTTAGAAAATTTTGTATGCCAGGCACGGTGGTCGGGAAGGAAAAAAAAAGTCTGCTTGAAACACCTAAGAAAAGTGAATGTGGCATGCTCTTTATAGTACCTAGAAGTGCTCAAAAAACCGAGATAGAGCGCAAATCAGTAGGCCATAAATACCGACAATTGATTTTCGAGAATATCTCCTGAAGGATGTATCTTTTCACTAAAGTACTTTTCATATGATTCGTAGAAGATTTGATTACCTTCAAAATTCACCCCTATAACTTTAAAAAATATTCATTGGTTACCAAGATAGAGTGCATGTTAGTGAAGTCAATCAATGAAAAAAATCGGGTTTTTCGAGATACCTCCTCAGGAATGTATTTCATCCATAATCTGACTATCGTTGTTAGTAAAGGGTTCAATTACCTTCAAAGAGATGAATTTTTAACTAAAAAAATGAACCATCAAAGAAAAAAATGAATTTTTAACAAAGTAGTTCAACTTTCAACCAAAAAAGATGAATTCTTAATCGAAAATATAATTGTTGATATATCAACCAAAGAATATTCTAATTTAAAATCAAAAACAGTAGAATTCAACAAAATTAGACGAATTTTCAACAAAATATTTAAATTATATGCCAAATAGATGTGTTTCCGGCCAAGAAAAGTAATTTTTGACTAAAAACGACGAATTTTCAACAAAAGAAATGAATTTACAACCAAATAGAAAGATTTCCTATAATAATGTTTGAATGGTGAAATCATAACATTTTCAATTAAGTAAGAAAATGTTTGTCCAAAAAATATATAGTAGAAGACCCTAATTTTTTCGGAATCGTTGAATATCTTCCGCCCCTTTTTGATTTACGTTTTTGATTTTGGGATTTGGTATTCTAAAAATATATCTTTCCCTAAAATTATTATTTAGTGAATATGACTGAAACCAAAGATTTTTGACATTGGATTTTTTCTATAACTGTTGACTTTAATAAAAAATCTTTTTCCAATGCAACGCAGAATAGAGTCTTTCATGCTCTTTCTATTGATTATCAGCATTTTTTGAAAAAATCAATATCTGACTTTCAAAAATGAAAGTCAAAGCAAATATTTCTTAATACAGGGAATATAATGTTCATTTTGCAATATTTTGCAAAACAGACTTTATGCGCAATACTATTCATGTGAAACAATATCTACGATACCAAATACATCGGGCGCTAAATTCAAATGAGGTCTCTGTTTAGAAATGCATAATCAGAATGCAGCTAATGTGTTTTGCCGAACATATTAGCTGCATTTTGATTATGCATTTCTAAACAAAGACCTCATTTGAATTTTGCGCCTAATGTATTTGGTATGGTAGGAAGTGTTCCACAGCGCCATCTTCACCTGGGTTACCGGCCAGACTAAATACATCTACATAGGAAACAACTACTTTGAAACTGGACGGAAGTGTGGTAGGACAAATGAAATTTCTGTGACATGGAAATTATGGTGCATGCCAGTTCGGATACCTAGACATCAGGATAAACGAAAATGAGGAAAAATGAAATTTATGACAAATGATAATTCGGATAAATGTAAAATATGACAAATAGAAATTCGTCCAAAAGAATATTATGTTATGTGAAAATTCGGAAGAATGACATTTATATCGAATACAAATTCGGAAAAACAAAAATTAGATTGAATTAAAATTAGGATAAATAAATATGATGGTGAATAAAAATTCGAAAATACGAAAATTATGCCACATGAGAATTGGGTATGATAGAAATTATACATTATTTACATAATCGCGATTTCATAGTCGCGGGAACTAAATGTTTAATTTCTGTGGAAGTGCTTTTGACGCCAGTGACCGAAATGTCGAATGATTTCTCACGTGAGTTTAGAAAGGATGCAGTATATTCAGTTATAAAATTTGCTTGGGAGCCTGCATCCAATAATTCACGAGAAAGTTTCGATTTTCCTTGTGGATTAAAAAGGCCAGCGATAGCAGTAGCTAGTATACCTTCAGAAGTGACGCTCGCGAGCGCGCAAGTAATAGATTTGCTTGTTGTTGGGGTTTGGACCATAGGCTCTGAACGACCGTGGTTGAAGCCATGTACGCGTGTTGTGAGCGCTGACTTTGACGAGAGTGCGAAGTCGAATTTTGATTTTTTGCTACTGGCTCTTGCTGATAAGACTTAGCGTCTTCGAATTTCGCCTGCTTTCGTAAAAATGTTACGATATCACTATAGGTTGACTGAGAAAGTTCGTTGGTAGAATCTTCCCATTCCTCGCGAAGAAAAGGATTCAGTTTTTCTTTAATGATTACGACTAACAGCGTATCCCAGCCATCTACAGATTATTTTGAAGCTGTAAAAGCTCTGATATGCTTCAGCACTTGATTGAGAAGCGAACAATATAATTTTCTGCCGACAGTTCAATTGAAGCTAGGACTTCCGCAGCATCACCCTTCAAACAACCTTTTAAGTGAGACAATTTTTCAATATCTGCAATAGATTTATGATCAACAACAAGAGATTTGAATGAATCATGAAATCCTAGCCACGTGTCACAGCTTCCGCTGAATGTCGGTATGTTTAACAATGGGACCTTTCCTCTATACGATCGAACGGTGCTTCCGGTTTCTACAACGAGATCTTCTAAATTCAAATTATTCAGCGAAGGTAAATGAACTGTTTTATTCTGTGTAGTGGGCATTTCGCTCGCGTTCGCGACTTTTTTTATGAGAAAGACTTTACTATAACACAACAAATAGCTTTCATCAAATTGAGTTCTAATGTTTCCATAATCGGGATCGTCCTCATGTGCCTCCACTTCGGATATGAATTTATCAAAATTTTCGCATTCAAAAGCTACGTCCTTTTCTCTTTTTTCTAGAAGAGGAAAATCTCTTTCTGGTGCGTAATCGGCAAGACATTTTTCGAAATTTGCTAGCACACGTTGTGCGTTGCTGATTTTTGATTTAAAAGCTTTAATTTTTGTTTCTCTCGACATTTTGAAAGGTTTGACAAATTACGAATTGAAAACGACAAGAAACTAGCATTTTTGGAGTAAGGAGTAATAAAACAGGAATAGTTGGTGATTCAAATAACTTGAAGAGGCGACGATGGGTGGACGATTCTGGACCAGTTTCCTCTGCTGGGCTGTATCCTGGACCTGAATATTCCACACGATCATTGGAATTAAACTTATTGACCGAATTGCCAATAAGCTTCCTATAAGAGATTTTTTATCACAAATGTCTTCGTCGATGCACAATACAGTCTGCTGCAACGAGCCTGGTCTTCTCTCCGATACGAAATGCCATTATTTTCTCGCGAGATTTTTGCCAGCACTTACGAGATGTCAAATGTACAAAATGTTCACAATGTTCAAGTTCACTTGAATTTGAAATATTCAAATATTTTTTAGTTCGATGTGCACTTCACTTCACTTGATAGCAGACTTCTCGAGAATGCTGTTTCCACAATCTTTACGCGACGTGATTTAAATTATTTAAACACACGCAGGAAAGTATCCATTTTCGAAGGACCAATGTTTATTCGCACGTTAAGTTTAACGTGAGTCTTAGGGTTTAACTCGAACTACCCCTAATCTAACGAAAATAATGTACGAAACACAAATGGTAAGGTTTGCCATAATTTATTTAAAAACAACAGAAGTTTCAATAGAATACACTATATTGTGTGAATGGTAAAACAAAAGAAATAGGTTTCGTGAACAGTGAAGTTATTATCAGAGGTAAATGTTTGGTAGAAACGACGAAAGGCGAAAAAAGTAAAAGTCCGAATTTTGAATAACGAGTCAAAAAATACGGAGCTTGTTGCTCTACCGAGTGCTAATTTTTATCTGAGAATAACTCGTGCTTCGGGGATGCATGGAGGTAAGAGAGTTGTGTAAGTTGACCAATTTGAAAGAGAGGGAAAAATTTGGCGCAGGACGGATTGCCAGGACAAGCCCATTGCTGGGGGTGGATCGGAAGGGCTAGGTAGAGGACTTAAGGAGACCCTTGCGAACTTTCTCACGATTCTAGGAAACTAGATAAAGAAGCTGACCCTCAATAAAGGGATTTAGAGAATAAGCCTAAAACTTTACAATTTGAAATGACCAATTTTAAAGACAGATGCTCAAAGCTGTGAAGGACTATTTTTCCAAAGTAGGAGAAAAACACGTTCTTATCGTAAGATCAAATAGCCTAAAGGAATTTAGCTGAAAACTCTACAAACATCTTGAAGGTTTTCGCAATACAAAAAGAATGTGAAAGTGAAATTATACATCTTCAAAATCAGAAATTAAAAAACCCTTATAATATGGAAGAATACATAATATATAAAATATTCGAAATATTAATTTAGATTGTTACGCAGTAACAATGTGACCTATTCTAAAGTTTTAGACAGCCAAGTGAAGTTTCTCCAAATTATTTTTTCCGCGTACAACAAAGCTCAAAATTTTCATCCTCCAGGTAGCGACACCATTCTCAAAGTCAAATTGTTTTGTCTGTCCTTCTTCAATGTTTCAACTCTACTTTAGAGAAACAGAAACAAAATTGTATGGTAAATGTACTACACGTTTAGGCACATTACTTCTATTATCGTTAGTAAAATTGCCTTAGAAATTTCTAACATTTTGCACTGTTAGAAATGTTCAGAAAAATCTGACATATTTAGAATACTAAAGTAACTGAAATTTAGGAAATTAGATTGCTGAAAACGAAATTCAGTAACTTTTAAAGTGAATGTAATAGATTTTTATTATTATTCAGAAACGGTACGTGCAAATTATGAATAGTTTCCTAAAATTTCTGAATAGTAACAGGATTATAAGTTATCCTGATAGAAAGAAGTGCGCAGTTAGCAACTGCGCACTCCCCGCTTCCCGATCGCATTCGAAGCGGACAAAGCATGGTGGTTATCGTCATGGGCGGCAATGCACTGCAAAAGGTTATGTTGAATTATAACGATACAGTAAGCCTACTGTTTCTGATGTTGAATGATCCTCAAGCGCGAAAAGGATTCGAAATTTGCATAACAAGAAGAAACTGAAAAAAGTGTAGAAATAAAGTGTAAAGGCAGCGATCAAGAAGCTCAGTTGATGAGCGAATTATCTCTGTAATAAAATAATTACAGAATACTACGATCATCTGCCTCGCAAATTAACTTCTAAAAAGGTACATCAAGACCGCAAGAGAAGAGCAGCAGGCTAGTATTGAATGGTGAGTCTGCTGTTTACGTCAAATGACGCCCTCTTGGCTAAATAGGTCATATCTATAATTTTCAGTGTTCGCTTATATTTTCTTACTATTTATATTAGAACAAATATAGACTGCACATCTTATGTTACAATTAAGAACTGAAAAAATTTTGAATCCCTTGAAATTTTAAGTTACAGTAACTGAAAATTACCAAGTTGTAAAAGAATTCGTTGAGACATGTGACTGAGGAAACGGTTTCTGCATAAATCTTTACTGACGGGCCTCTGAAAATTCCTACAGGAATTTCTAACAGTGTGGGTCTTATTTGAATAGAGGATAATAGTGCTCAGGAGAAGCTAAAGTGGTAGAGAGCTTCTAAAAAAAGTAATCGATACTTTGTTCATAAATTGTAATCGCCAGGTTTAATTTTAATTTTATTGAGGAACCATATTAGTGGGTTTAAGAAGAATATTGTAGACATACTAATTTAAAGTTACACTTGAATTAAATTCTCACATAAAAAAATATATCTTGATCATTGAAAGACAACCGTGATCCCAGGTGGAAGATTCAGTAGTCCGCCGGAGTTCACCAGCGGTGCAGTACTGGCCCAGTAATGGTCACCAGTACCAGGAGCGGATCCAGAGGGGGGCACGGCGGCTTCCCCCCCCCCCCCACAAAACCCAGACTCGAATTTTTCAAATAAGATGATTGATGATTGAAACAAACTGAGGCAGCGCCGATTGAGTGCGTGTCAATTTGCCTTAATTCGTGGTCAATGTCATTTCGAAAACAATTAATAAAAATTGCATGCAGCCAGTCTAGAACCAGCGATCACAATAACAAAAATAATACTGAGGATAATACTGAGCTACAGGAATCATTAATATATATTACCAGCAAATCCTATATGCCCCTGCGCATTAGTTATACCTTGAAATTTGATTGAACAGGCCAGTTTGTAACTGTATTCGCGCTGGCAAATTCTGGCGAATTGGAGCTTGACTTACAATCTCGCGGATTAAAATGAATTGGCCACACGGAGAAAAATAGAAATTGAAAAGTAGATATTAAAAACTTTGATATTTAACCATAATATATAGATATTAAGGGATAATATCTGATATCTTCTATCAAATATACAGGATGTTAAAGGGAAAATTCTGTGTACATTGAAAGATTGAAATGTGTGATATTAACCGTTAATATCTGAGATATTAAAAAAGCTAAATTTTATCGGAGCAATGTCGTTGACGTGTGGCGTGGCGTCAAATGGTTTTAACACCGCTTTGTCCATACCTTGAGCAATCGTCGTGTGTTTTGTGATTTTTCGGTTATATATTGCGTTGAAAATTTTGGCGGAAAATAGATTAAGTGTTTTTGGATATGAATATCATAATTTTCTAAAGAAAATTAGTACTTGGCGCTATAGGCATCACTTATGTTAGCCTTGATTAGCTTATCATTATCAATGCTAGAGGATTCTCTATTCTAATATTCTCTTTTCTAGATTCTCTATTTTAATATCTAGATCTCTGTGCCATAGTTGAATCACTAAGATATTGACTAGTAATATCTAGATAGTCTTCTTTAATATCTATTTATTTCCATGCGACACTCAAATTAGTCTGTTCAACAAAAAAAGAATCGCGATTATTCGTAAACAATGAAAGATGATCTATTTTTTTTTTTTAATCAAAGGTCACTAAAAGGGCTACGGAGGAATTACTTAATAGGTCCTCCAATCTCCATCATTGTCGAAAATAGCTTGGCACCTTCTAAGCATTCTTTCGACAAGGGATTCAATGAGAAGTGACCTCCATATTTCTCTAATATGAAGAGAGAGCTGTTTCGGGCTGAACACCCGCTTCTCTGTGAGCTTTCTTTTCATGATAGCTCAAACAATCTCAATGAGGTTGGCATCGGGAGACTGTGAAGGCCATTGTCTCGATGCAATTTTCCAGTTTCCACGAGGTGCAGATGTGACTGCGATGTTCAGGATCGTTATCTTCTTGCAAGACCCAATCTTCACTTTGAGCTCAACAAAATTTCTTTACCGATCTCGAAAGACCACGCTGATAAATTTGGAGCATTTTTTTAGCATTCGAATTCTCCGTAAAAAGCTCAAAACAACCAAGACCACCCTCAGAAAAGCTTCCCCGCAAATGTCGTTGCTCGAGAACTGCCCCTTCCAGGCAAATCATCGACACTTTTTGTGGCTTCAAAACGTTGCACCCACTGTTGAACAAACGTTTTCGACCTTTTAATGTATTTTGCACATGCAGCTTGCTTCATCTTTGGAACCAGCGGATGTGAGCACAAGAAGACAGCTGCAAACCTTTTCGCGTAGGCAGACGACATTTCGATTTACGTGTGCTCTCTACGACAGTTCAAGCGATACTAAAACTAACTTATATTCTCGCCGTAGCTCTTTTAGTGACCTTTAATTTAAAAAAAGAGAAATTAAATATTTGTTATGGTTTATGAATAATCGCGATTCCTTTTTTGTTGAACAGACTGTAATTCGTGTTGAAACTTTCAAATGAATGAGGTCCCTAAAAAAATTACATACATAAAAAGCAGGAAAATTAGCATCACTATTACTGGGACCAAGGTCACGATTACTGGGACGTTTACCTTAACTGCATAAATTAAAAAATGGAAAAATTAGTTTAATTTAAAAAAATAAATCACGTGCGTCCTAAACTATGACCCAAGACAGATTTATGTGTAAACATCTACGGTAAACGTTGACTGAAATTGAAATCTTACATAAAGCAAATAAGACGATTCTGAATCTGTTTATAATTAAATAATTTATAGATTTTTACGTTAAAAATTAAACTATTTCAATTTGAATGCCCTACGTAATTAATTAAATGTATGCATCCGATTTAAACTTCCAAATCTTTTTTTAATTTTCAAAAACATTTTAATTAATATATTCATAATTTTAAAGTTTTCATTGTTTCATTTTTTTTTTATTTTTCATTTGTAAATCACATTTTTCATTTAAGATTTTCAAGAAACAACTTATAATCACTAAATTGTACTGTTTTTAAGTTAAAATTGTTAAAAAATGATATAATTTTCAACACTTGAAAAATTCATTGATTCATTCTTCAAACAATTTTATTTGGGACCGTACTTAAATTACGTAACAGCTTAAGGGGGAGGGAGGGGTCAAAAGATTTTGTTACGATTTGTCACCGAAGGGGGGGGGGGTCCTTCATTCATGTATGTAACTTTCGGAAATTCACAAATTAAATAAGTATCTCGCGCAAATTGTACAGAAATTTAATATGAATTCAACTTTACGCAACAAAGAAAACTGGTGAGTGAAAAAAGGAACCTAGCCAACATCAATTTTTTTTAATTCAGGAAAAAGTCAGGGATTTGGAAAAAAATCTTACAAAAGTCCAAGATTTATATAACTTTAAATAACTGTCAAACCGAATAGATTTGAAAATTTTCAACTTTTATTTGAAATTATTATATTCCGCTTATAAAAGATTCTAGGTTCAAAATGTTACAAATGTAATATTCTGGTTTTTGAATATTAATGGTCAGGGAAAATGAAAAGGTGGTTAGGGAAAAATTAGAGAATTTTTAAAATTAAGTTTTGCGGTAATCCTGATATAACATTCTTCTGAGTAATTTATTTGCTTTGTATTTATATTTCTTTTTTTGCAGATGCTTCTTCCTGAAAATGATCTTTTTAGTTGTAAATTTTATTATTTGTTTGAAAATGCAACAGTTTTGTTCCAAAATTATTCTTTTTGCTTGAAAATTCCACTATTTCGTAGAAAATTTACTTTTTGACGGAAATTCATATTTTGGTGTTGAAAAATAAATTTAGATGTTTTTTGGATAAAAATCCAACTATTTTTTGGAAAATGTATATTTTTTATTTAAAAATTCATCTATCTGAGTAGAAAATTAATCTGTTTTTGATAAGAATGCAACTGTTTGGTTGAAAAATCAACTATTTCGTAGAAAATTTATCTGTTGAGAAAAATTCACATTTTGTGTAGAGAAATTAATTTAAATATTTTTTCGATGAAAATTCAACTATATTTTTTAATATTTGTCTTTCTGATTCAAAAAGTCATCTATTTTAGTAGAAAATTGATCTTTCTTCGATGAAAATGCAACTGTTTGATTAAAAATTAAATAATGGTTTAAAAAAGGCATCCTTTTTGTATGAAAATTCAACTGTTATTATCGAAAATTCGTCTTTTTGGGTTGAAAATTCGAATACCTTCGTAGAAAATTGACTTCTTATTTAAACTGTTTTTTTGTTTGAAAATTTTTTTTTAACCACTTTGTTAAAAAATAATTTTTTCGTTGAAGATTCATATTTTTATTTGAAAATTCATCTCTTTGGTTAAAGTTTGAATATTTAGTTGAGAACTGATTTTTTATAATTGAAAATTTAACTGCGTGGGTAAAAGTTGAACTATTCTGTTGAATTTGTTTTTAATTAAGCTTTACCTCTTTGGTTAAAAATTTAACTATTTTGTTGAAAATTAATTTTTTTGTTGAAAATTCCTATTATACTGGTTGAGAATTCAATGTTTCTACAGAAAATTCGTCTTTTGGCTTTCAGGATCAACAATTCAGGTGAACCTTTTTTTTATTTCATCACTGAGAAATCTTTTTATTTGTTGAAAATTCGTCTTTTTAATTTTGAAATTAATTTTTTTTCAATTACATTTCATCCCTCTAGGTTGAACTATCAACTATTAAACTTTTTTGTTACGAATTTTCTTTTAAGGTTGAAAATTGAACTATTTCTTTGAAAATTCAATTCTTTTGTAGAGAATTTAATTATTTTTTAGAAAATTTAAGTATTTTCTTAAGAAGTCATCTCTTATCGTAGAAAAGTCACTTTTTTTGTTTGAAAGAAATAAATTTCAAAATTTTTGATTTGTATATGTATGTTAGTGGGATTTGAATGTTAATGGTTAGAGAAAAAAAATTGGTTGAAGAAAAATCATAGAATTTTGAAAATTAAGTTTTCTCCCTGCACAGCACGCATTATCTTAAATCCAACTAATTTCCACTAGTTTCAAGTCCCATATCTTATTATTTCTGGAAACCATAAATTACGTACAGCAATGGGGGGGTAGAAACATTTTGTTACGGTTGGTTACATGGGGGGGGGGCGAAGAGGTTCGATTATCCGTTACGTAATTTACGTACGGCCCCTTTCCTAAAACGCATTTTCTCCTTTGCCTGCTTAGTCAAGCTTTGTTTATAAAATACCGATGCGGACCGATATGAGTTCTCTGAGAGAACACATTGTGTGGCATTTATATTACGCATCTACATTTAGAATTACGCTAATTATATTTCCTGAAGAAGATTAATAAATTCTATCACTTATATTCAGTAAACAATAACAAAAGAGAGAGAGAGAGAGAGAGAAGGAGAGAGACAGATGGAGAAGGAGAGAGAGATGGAGAAGGAGAGAGAGATGGGCAAAGAGAGAGACCGAAAGGCTCCTCTCTGTGGGTGAAGAAAAGCGAGCCTCCGGTCTGTGCCATAAGACACGTGTGTGTGTCACAGGCCTGCGTTACACTATGCAGTCGTGGTTTCATTCGAAGCAGGCGCGACTCCCCATATCGAGGTCTAAAATGTTTACACATCAAAACTAAAACGTGAAGTCTAAAAATACCTTTAAAAGAAGTCAAAAACTTCGGAGAAAGCTTAGTGGTGTGAATGGTACCACTATACAAAAGGTATGGTTTCCCTCGGACTTGGGGTACGAGCGGTGCGAATCGTCACCTGCTGTCAATTTTTTTTTACAGTTTTGCGGCAAAAACAATAGGCGATAGTTTAGTAACCCAACTTCCCAGCGAGAAGGAACCCCATCTTAAAATTAGGTCCAAGAAAATTTATCCCAGAGGTTTTATTAAGACTTCAATGTCAGAACTATTGCAATATATATTATTTCAATTGTTTCTTTCAAGAAAAATTGTTAAGCTACCAAGCATGAAATACGTATTATCATTCAAGAAGCATAATTATATTCTGAAATATCATAACTCAGGGTGGCCGTTGGACCGGGAAACCAGGAGCTGATCGGAATTTTTTGAGAGCGGGAAATGGCAGTGAATTTATTTTTTGACCGATATTCTTACAAGTTTTTCACAGAAGAATCTATTCAAACACTTGAAATATCACCAATTTCATATCACAAGATATATAATGCAATTTAAAATAAGTTTGATTTCAACTTTTATTTAAATGCTAAGTTGAGTCAAGGGTACATTTTCAATTAAAAGAATATTGAAATGTAGTTTTGAAGACTTACACAATACAAGATTAATATCTTTCGAAACAGACATTTTTTGACAAAAAATGTTCCTAGTTGATCAATTGTAAATATAAATTAAATAATGATTCTAAAAATTAAACTGTACTTTCGTGTATTCGCAATTAAATAATAATTGATTGATTTTATAGGGCGATTCTGAATCTGATAAAATTAAACAATTTACAGATTTTGAGGTTAAAAATTTAATTGTTTCAATTCGAAAGCCTCATTAGTTGATCAAATGTAAAGTTCCGATTTACTCTTTATAAAATATCTGTTGTTTCTGTCTAACATATGCCACTTTTAACGAATTCAATTTGAAAATTCGTAATTAAGAAAAAAAAACATTTTTTAATAGTGTAACGCAGAAGTTACGTGGCGAGTCGAGCGACGAGAGCCACAGCCGAGCCCGCCCGGGAATCCACGACGGGTCCCGAGCGTGTGGCTGGCGGCGGGCCTCGCCGCTCGAACCGTCAGTCTCTGCTTAGCCAGGAAAGGAATTACTCTATCCATCGCTGGTCCGGAGAGTTGGCCGTTTTGTACTATGTAAGTCGTTATATTATATTAATCACACCCCAGTTGCATTTTGTTTTATTGTGTTCCACCTATTTCTCGGCGTCTTGATCCTCTCTTCCCATCCCCGGTTTCCCTCATGTTCGAAACCTGGCGCCCAACCTAAAAAACCCGCGAGACTCCCTCATTTCCATCCTTTTTAACAGCCGAGGAAAAGAGCACATTTTGCAAAACTCAGAAACCCGAACTCCGAACATTAACTCCAAACTCCGAAACTCCAAATTCTGACTCCAAACTCCAAAATACGTGCTCTCTGGATTAACATGTCACGCTTTGTCTTTCGCCTCACCACTTGCTTGATTTTTCTTTGAAATTTTATAGAATAACAGGTATAAGAAGTGATAGTCTACGATGTTTCCATAATTTTATTGGATTGTGTGCCATGTTTCTGATATTTTATACCATGATTTCTTGTATTCTATGATTTTTTGTGCCTTGATTATTGCCTGTGAATTTTTATGACATTTATGTGCATTGCCAGTGAAATACCATGCTATTTGTTATGTATATTAGTGGTGAGCGGGTGATTTTGGAGATAATTAGGTTGCTTTAAGAAAATTATGAGAAGAAAACCGTAAAAAATCGATATAATCTGACTAGAAAATTAGCCACATTTAATTGTTTGCAAAAAGAAAACCGTCCAAAAGTAGGTAAAGGAGAATAATTTCGTAAAATTCAAAGAAAAGTATAAGTTAACATTAAAATGGAAAAGATTTGGGAAACCTGTAAAAGGACAAAGTTCGTATCAGACACCTAATTAGGCAGTACAAGGTCGGTAGTCTTGTTTTCAAAACAAAAGTAGAGGATACGAAAATAAAGTATAAGGAGTGTTGAAATATTCGAATTTAATAGAGGGATAAGGAAAAATAAATTTTGATTGCAAATATGAAACCTTGAGAGGTGAAAAAGAATTTCAAATGGCATAATATGCACAGGTCGTCCTACGTCACAGACGTAGGTAGAGGGTAACTCACCGGACAGCGGGCTGTCCGCCGGGTCGCAAGTACTGAGCGCACAAAGGTCACGCGCTGTACTTTGCGAAGCAAGCAACGCAGAGCAAAAATAAACGAATTTTCGGATCACAATGATTCAAAGTATTAATCGGAAATATTGAAAATAAAGTTTAAATTAAACCGAGAAACCCAAAGGGATAACGGACGAATGCAAAGTCAATGGGCTGAAGGAAAAGTATATAGGGTGTCCAAATAATAAACGGACAACGGATTATGAAAATAACACACAGACTATAATAATAGGGAACCATACATGCATATACAGGGTGTCCCCGAAATATATTTAATTACGAGTTAGGGTAGTATCGACGGCTGTACAGTCCAAGCAACCGTAGATACTACAAAGGGAGGGAAAATTAATGTTTTAGCGATAAATTGATTATAACCAATGAAATTAAGGTCTGAAAAATTAAAAATAATAGTAAATAAAATGGAGAAACGGACAAATATTGAAACCGATCAAGAGGGCCTGGATTTGGAAGGGGCAGCAGCACTTCCAACTCCGGACTCCATTGTAAACAGAACAATGACTACACCGCAGCTACAAAATTTGGGGGTGTCCGTACAAAGAAATACGGGAACAATACCTAAAATAATGAACCGCTCCATTGGACGAGGTAGGAGTTTTTCTAAAAATACGGCCGAAATCTCACGGATGGGAAAATCGGGTGGAGACCTGGAAACTACAAACAGGGAACCAACCAAAATGATTAAACCTTATGCGTCATTAGCTTGGGACTATACAGATTTACCAACACTAAATTTACCCAGGCAACAAAAAATTTTGACAAATAATCAGGAAACCGCAGGGACAATCAATAGGAGGACATTCGAAACTGACTCATTTTTAGAAAACAATACTCAATCTATATTAGAGACGGAAGAATTACTGGAGAGCGCGGAACATAACGAGTTCATGAATAAACAAAAAGAAAAATTTTTGAGGGAAAAAATTGAACAGTTAAAAATTCGTAAAAACAATTTGAACCCAACAGCCCATAGCTCTTTCGTAAAAGAATCATCAGACAGGGAAAAATCAAGAGACACGCCGAACAAAAGAAACGAAACACGCGGTAGACACTCGGTACAATTTAACCTCAAAGAAAGACTTAGGGAACCCACTAGGAGTGTGAACAACAAATCGTTGAATAAAAGAAGGGAAAAAGAAACTGACTTTAGAATTTACGAATCTGACTACAGCGACAACAAGGGGGATAATATTTCTAACCGTAACAGATCGCGCAGAAATTTAACATCAAGGGAGAGGTCGAATAGACGATCGCGAAGTAATGTAGATAGTTCGGAAAACGAATACGAATCTGAAAATAGGAGAAACGAAACAATTCAAGCGACATATTTCCCATTTGGAATGGTGCAAACACCATTCCAAATCATGACAAACTGGCCGGTCAAATTTAGAAATAATAAAGAGGATAGCCCAGCTAATTTCCTAGGAGATTTAAAGCGATTTAAACGAGGGTACAGAATCGATAATCGCGACATACTAGAAAACTTAGACGCGGTACTAATTGAGGATGCACGCGATTGGTTCTCAATTAATAAAAATTCATGGAGGAACCTGTCAGACTTTTTTAGCAATTTCGAAAGCGCTTATATAGATGAAAGATTTTCTGAGGAAGTAAGACAAAAAATAAAATTTTGTAACCAGAAAAAGGCTCAGGATATTCACACTTATTTAACAGAAATTAGGAAGTTATTCACTAAATTATACCCTAGAAAAAGCTTAGAATGGGAATTGCGCAGAACATATGAGAACCTCCGGATAGAGTACAAAATATACATTAAAAGAAATGACTTTCAAACATTCGAGAAATTAGAGGAATTGGGAAAAGAATGGGAAACAGAGTTAGTCAAATCGAAAATTAGAGGTCAGGTTTTACAAATCACAGAACCTAAAATAGAAGAGAAAAGGGAACAAAGGGAAAACGGTGATAGAAATAATGCGGAACCCAAAAAGGAGGATAAAAAGGAAAATGATAACGGAAAAAAGGATAATAATTAGGGAAGAAAGCCCTTTAAAAATCGGTATCCATATTCTCCCTTCGGATTTCCTTTTTTACAATTTCAACCGCAATTCCAACAAAATCTAAGACCCAATTTTAAACCTAGACTCCCACATGGATTCCAAACCCAGATTTCCAAATTATAATCCAAGATTAAATTTCAACCCCTACAACCAGATGTTATCCCAATTTAAACAAGCAACATTGGATTTAGGACAAAATCGAAGGGAGGATAATCCTATGATAGAATTCTCAAACGATGAAACAGAAACCGCATCGGGGGAAAATAAAAACAAAAGTCCCCAAAAACCAAGCTACGAAAATAAAAATCAAGAATCGGGAAAGTATTCGAATATAGAAAAAACAAATAAAGATAAGGATAACAGCGATTCGAATTGTTATTATTGCAAAATGCCGGGTCATTTTAAGCGAGAATGCCCATATTATTTATATAACCAGGGAAACTACCAGGGCGGGTATTAGGCGAAAGTAAATCTGAACCTATTATCGGAACGCCAGAAATGTTAAGTTCGGATAAGGACGAAACGACAGAAATGCGTTTCCATCTTATGACTAAATTTGAGAATGAGTCATACAGAATTCTGGTAGATACAGGTGCCTCACATTCCTACGTAGGAGAGGAATTAATTTCAAAAATTAAAAAAGCGAGATTTAGTATTCTCAAACCGGATTCTAATTGTTTATCAGTCGCCAGCGGCGGAAAAGCCGAAATAATAGGACAGGTAGTCATCCCAATTTTGATAGGTAGTAAGATTAAACATGTACTTTTCAGGTTAGTCCCAAAACTAAATTCAGTAGGAATATTAGGCACAGATATGTTGAAAAGCTTACGAATGACCCTGGACTATGACTCAGAAACCTGGTGGTTACCAGGTAACCCACCTACGCGCTATCCTATGGAAGCGCACCCTAACTCACTACCCCTCCCAGTTACTGAGGACTTACTCAAACCAGAAACGGACCATGAAAGTACAATTAAGGAAAATATAAATAAAAGTGCAAACAGTAGGAATAAGCTAGAATTTAAGGATGTCAATAAAACCGCGGAATGTAAACCCAAATTCGGAGGTAGTATTAACCTCAAAAGCGTCAGGGAATACGACAAGACAAACCAAAACCGAGAAAATAGCGAAATTCCCCAAGTAGCTAAAAATCCATCCCAATCCCAGAAAATAAAGAACGCCCAAATTCCTGCAACAAATACTGTCGAGGATAGCCCTAAATAAGCAAACATTCCCACAAGCAACAATTTCCTACCATTAGAGAGTATCCCAACCCCAGAGACGAGCAACGACCCAGAGACCGACAACTCATCTAGATTTAGGAAAGCGAATAGAAATAATAGGAAACGTAACAGGATAAGCGACAAAAACCTGGAGAAAAATAATAAGGATCATAAGGGTAAAAAGGAAAAAGAACCGGAAAAGGTTAATGAATTATTGGAAACAAAAAGTAAGAACCAATGGATAAATTTTAAAAACAGGGCAATTTTATTGAATAATATTAGGGATAGTCCGGGAAAACCCGAAGAACAAAAGAAAGGTTCGGTAGAAATTTGCGAGGGCATTGTTGAACTGAACGACAGTCAACAAACCCAACTAAAAAAACTATTGGAGGACAAAATTAAAATTTACCAGGGGAAAGAACATAGGGCAACGCATGTGACAGAACATAGGATTGATATTCAGGGACACGACCCGATAAAACAGCGATATTACAACGTTAGCCCTAAAATAAGACAGGAAATAGTCAAGGAGGTAGATAAAATGTTGGAACAAGGTATAATAAGACACTCCCACTCGGATTGGTCAAATCCGATCGTTATGATTAAGAAACCAAACGGGGAATACAGATTCTGCCTAGATTTTCGCAAGGTGAATAACATAACCAAAAAAGACGTTTATCCAATTCCACTCATGACTGAAATTTTGGACACACTTAGAATAGCAAAATTTATTTCAAAAATCGATTTGAAAATGGCGTATTTACAAATCCCCTTGGAGGAAAATTCAAAACCAATTACAGCATTCACGGTACCCGGTAAGGGCATGTTTGAATTTAAGAGAATGCCATTTGGATTAACGAATGCATGGGATTGGGGTCTCGAACAGGACGAAGCATTCCAGAAAATTAAAGATTTGTTAACCTCAGCACCAATTTTAACCTGCCCAAATTTCAAGGAACCCTTTCAGCTTAAAACGGATGCAAGCAACACGGGTTTAGGAGCCGTACTCACGCAAACAATCGAAGGGAAAAACTACGTGATAGGTTACGCGAGTAGGGCCCTTAACGATGCGGAAACCAGATATTCAGCCTCGAAAAAAGAATGCTTAGCCGTGGTTTGGGCTATTAGGAAATTTAGACCATACCTGGAAGGTTACAGCTTCAAGGTATTTACGGACCATTTGACGCTAAAATGGCTCCATAACCTTAAAAACCCAACAGGCAGACTAGCCAGATGGGCGTTAGAACTCTTAGAATACGATTATGAAATCGTTTATCGAAAGGGTAGTTCAAACGTAGTGCCGGACGCCCTATCTAGATCTAAAGAAGCAACAAACGAGGTCGCGTTCGTGTTAGCAAGCAGCAAACAAAAACCGAAAGCGAACTTGAACGATCAGATGGACGAATGGTACTCCGCGAAACTAAGACGAATTAAAAAACACCCGGAAGAACACGAAAATTGGAGAATTAGAGACTCACAACTGTATTTCTATAGAACGGACCCCTTAAAATCTAGTCTATTACCAGACTCCGACCCATGGAAACTCATCGTACCAAAAAAGTTACGAAACCAAGTTCTTAAAGAAAATCATGACAGTATACAAGCGGGACATTTAGGTTCCGAAAAAACACACGCGAGAATTTCCGAGTACTACTTCTGGCCGGGGATGTATTCGGAGATAATGAACTATTTAAAAAACTGTACGGTGTGTCGGAGAACAAAACCGAGTACCCAGGCGAAAATAGGGTTAATGGGAAAGAGAATTGTAGAAGAACCGTGGACCGTGGTTGCTGCAGATATCATGGGCCCACTAGCAACATCAAAAAAGGGAAAAAATCAGTATATTTTAGTCCTCGTTGATATTTTCACTAAATGGGTGGAAATTATCCCATTAAAAAAAGCAAACGGAACTACTATAGAATCAGAATTTCACAGGCGTATCATTTCTCGTTGGAGGACACCGCGGATCCTCCATACGGAGAATGGAACAGAATTTGTAAATAAAATTATCCGCGAATTAACGGAAAAATTCGGAATCAGACACTCCAAAACACCAAAATATTATCCCCAAGCTAACCCGACAAGAAGGTACAATAGAACAATTAGGCAAATAATTAAAGTGTATTTAGAAAACGATCATTCTACATGGGACGAAAATATAGATGATCTTCAATTTGCAATAAATACGAGCAAAAATTCAACGACACAATTCACCCCAGCATTTTTGAATCTAGGTCGCGAACTAAAACCACTCCAGTCGTTGAAAGAAGAACTGGAATCAGATAACGAAATCGAATTCCAAAATGTAGATAAGTGGACAGATAGATTAAGAAGACTACAAATAATAAAAGAGGAAGTCCAGAATAATCTGGATAAAGCTAACAATATACAGGCGACTAGGTATAATTTAAGGAGAAGGGAAATAGAGTACCAAAAGGGAGACAGAGTTTTAAAAAGGGTGACAAAATTGTCGAATAAAGCGGATAAAAAGGCAGGAAAACTTTTTGACCAATATGAAGGTCTGTTTATTATTAAAAGGAAAATATACCCGACGATTTACGAACTAAAAAAACCTAAAAGGAAAAAATATAGGTGAATTTAATATTAACGATCTAAAATTAGAATATGAAAATAATAATAATAAGATATAGTAACAAAAATAGAATTTTCTAGGTAACAGAGAAAAGGGAACATGGAGGAAAACTGGGAAACCAGATTGGAAGAGGTAATTTCATTACTGGAAAGCAATATCAGGGAAAACCAAGACGGACTCCAATGCCGGTTCTGTAAAGAATTAATACCGCGACTATTTACGTTATCCATGACTCCTTTTGTAATAATAGACCATACAGGTTAAAGAATAACTTCACAACTCCAGACCCCGAAAGACAGACACATATACAGGGGAACTGGAAAATTATTAATTAAAGAATACAAGGGTTATTAGCCATCAAAATTTCAGAGGAGGATACGATGAGGGATAGGGAGGAAGAATATGAAATAGAAATAAATGTAGACCAGGAAACCATAATGGAACTGGATCAGGAATTTGCATTTGGAAATTAGAGTAGGTAGTAAGATAAGGCAAACAAGGGCAAGAAATATTAAAAAAAAAAAAAAAATAGGTGGCAATATAACGAAGGATAGGTGCCCTCATGTAATCGGACGAACTCAGTACTCAGTTACCAAATGACAACTCCAGGACAAACTCAGAACGGTGGACGGGTTTTATTGTGTTTCAGAATGGAAGAACCCAGATGCAAGTTTTGCCAGAGGCAACTTCAAGGGAGTACATTTAGGGAACACAGGGCGACATGCAAGGGCCTGAAATTGCTGGGGCTAAGAAATGCAGGCGTCAGGGAGGAAGACATTCCATAGCGCCCTCACCGCCATTTGCGCGAAATGTTCCGCTCCCAGCCATTGGAAGCAGTGGATGCCTCCACAGACATCATCAACACCCCTGGAAAATGGAAAATCGATCAGAGGGGAAGGATTCATGAAGGCGAGGAAAGGTCAGGAATCGGAAAGGAAAAAGGAAAGAGAAGCGACAGAGGAAGCCACGAGAATAGAGCAGGAGTGGGCGGAACTACGGCAGAAAAGGCAGCAGGAGTGGGAACAGATCAGAAAAGAACTACGAAAGCAGAGGAAAATTTGCCAATTAGTGGCAGCAATGGTGACAATAATAATGTTTAAACAAACTAATTAGTTTTCTTTCGCTTCGCATTTTTGGGAAATTTTTTTTTCTTTTTGATTGTAGTTATGGCACTAATTTTTGGGTTTCTCTATTAAGGGTATAAACCCAAACCCCGATAAAAGGGGGGGGGGGAGTGTAACGCAGAAGTTACGTGGCGAGTCGAGCGACGAGAGCCACAGCCGAGCCCGCCCGGAAATCCACGACGGGTCCCGAGCGTGTGACTGGCGGCGGGCCTCGCCGCTCGAACCGTCAGTCCCTGCTTAGCCAGGAAAGGGATTACTCTATCCATCACTGATCCGGAGAGTTGGCCGTTTTGTACTATGTAAGTCGTTATATTATATTAATCACACCCCAGTTGCATTTTGTTTTATTGTGTTCCACCTATTTCTCGGCGTCCTGATCCTCTCTTCCCATCCCCGGTTTCCCTCATGCTCGAAAATATTCAGCAATGTTTGACTGTTAATTTTAAATGAACCGTTAAAAATGAAATATTCAAAACTAAAAAATTTGAAACTTAATTGTTTTAAATAGAAAGCCTTAAATCTTAAAAATTTCGGAGAGCTAAACTCAAACTTTGAACGTTACAATGTTAATTTCAATTGTTCTAATTAAAAAAATTTATTGCAAGTGAAAATGTTGAATATTGTTGTACAAATAACAAATGAAAATGTATTTATTTAGAAAAAACTCGAGTATGTGGAGGAGTTATTTAGAAGTTTTAAAATCAAATGTTCAAGCTTTCAAGGATTTTGAAAGGTTTTAGTATAATACAAATACTGACTTAAGACTCCTGGGAAAATTTCGAATGACTTTTATTCAAAAAAATTAATTTTAAAATAATATTTGAGAATATTTTAAAACGGACGCAATTTTTGATGAACAAGTAAAAATTAAACAGTTATAAATTTGGAAAAAATTGATTTTTTAGTAAAAAAAATATAGTTCAAAGTGAATGTTTTGAAAGAGTTCAAAGCAAATTTTGATATATAAATAACAATTGACCAATTATTCATTGAAGACGATTGAAAATTGAAATAATTTAACTTCTCATTTAAAAAGCGTTCAATTTAAGAAAATTGTAATTTTTCCATGTTTAACGTTTCTAACTTAAAATTGCGTAAAATGATATAATTTTGAAAATCCATTAATTTGCTGATTCATTCTTCAATTCAAAGCATTGAGAATAATAGAGTACATTTATAATCAATATAAATTTTGATTCGTTGAAACGATTAGTTCAGACAAATAATTTTTTAAGAACAAGAAAAAATCCGCCTCAGCCCGGATTTGAAACGGGAATATGACTATTGCAATGAGTGGAAATAGACGCCTAAATTTTGCTGTTGACTTCAAAAATTTTAGGAATATTTTATACTTCTTGAATAATGATTATAACGTTACATGCAAGACGCAGCTTGTAAATATAAAAACATGGTTTCTATTTAAACATTTGTTAATTATGTTTATAAGATTCGTGGTTAATATATTTCAATAATTTACAATACACATTCAAAGCGAATAAATAACTTTAAAATTATTATTAGCCCCCCCCCCCCCCCCCATTTAGAGTGGATGGGAAGGGGAATTATTGGATGGCCCTCCCTAAAGCCCTTCTCTGGATCCGCGCCGGACAAGTACAGATAATCGGCAATTCGTCCATTACTGGCGGACAGTTCGACAATAGTAAATACTTGCATGCAAGTATCGATAATTTCATGGGCCGATTCTTTGCCCTATTCGTTCAGGGCTTTTCTTAAATGCCGTTCAGCTCGGATTGTTGTTTTTTTGTTGTAAAATGAAAGTTAGACATATTATTATGTATGGTACATGTTTATATTTGAGATGACACAGGTTATATAGTTAAAAGTTTGTCATAATGACAACCGCAGGATTTCGCCGGGAGCAGGTGCTAATCAGAACAATTTCACCCCCACCCAGCGAAATCGCGGTAAAATTTCTGCTGTAACCACATCTCACGACCGTGAGATAGGTTGTTCCAGTCTGCGATGAATTCATTACGATGATCCGGCAAAATTCTCGTGCACGCTGAGGACAGGGAGCGACTCAGGGACGACCGCCTTCTGCATTTCCCCCGCAAGTGTCTCAGCATTTTGTTGACACACAGGGATGCTTTTCAGGCTATTAACCAGTGAAACTTTGGCACCTCCAAGAGCGCCGATGATTAAGACGATTAGCTTAACAGAATATTCGGGTTATAATCGTCGCAACACCCTCATAAGATCTTCATACCTTTCTTTCTTTTCTTTTTCCTTGGCTCTGACGTTTATGTCAGCTGGTGTCAAAAATTCGATAAAGAACATGGTTCGTTTCTCGAAGTCAAGGAGAACTGTGTCAGGCCTCGAGTGCGCAACAGAAGCAATTGTCGAGAATATGAAGTTCCAGTATATACGGGACTTCTCATTTTCGACAATTGACTCTATTTCCCTACGAGCGTTTAGCGGAGCGGTATTCGGGCCAATTCCGTAAGAGTGACAGAAATGGTAATAAAGCACTCTTAGTGCCGCATTGTGCCTTTGGATGCAGGTCGTTCCCGCATGAGTTGGACAACTAGATAGTATGTGTCCTTAGATGCTCGGGGTGTGCATGACAAGCTCTGCAGCTATCATCGGGAACATCTTGGCTCAAAATGTGGCGACGGTATGCTAGAGTGGAAATGACACCGTCTTGACACGCCAAAATGAAACCCACCGTGCCCGACTTCAATCCGGATGATTTAAGGAAAGCAGACGTTAGATCATGCGACATCGACTGATCCTCCACATTTCTGTGGAAGATGCCGCGCATCCTCCTGTCGAGGAGCTCTTCGCGGAAGTTTTTCTCCTGTGTTTTCTAATTCCGGGCCTTCAGAAGTGAGTATTCAAGAAGGATAAGATTTGGTGCATTTTTCTCATCCCTGGTATTTAAGTCAAGGCCGAGTGTCTCAGCAGCCTCCTCCGCTGCTTTGTACAGAAACGCCTCTTTGCCCGCTTCTTCATGTTTCCTAACCGTTTTAAGAAGAGGGCCTTGTCCGTTTGCAACTATATGTGTTGTACCCACAATAATCCTGTTGTGAAGACATTCAAGATTCATTATTCCACGACCACGCTTCTGTCGACAAGCTCAGGTTCTTCGGGGATGCCATTAAGTTTTACTTTCTTCATAATAAACCGTGGCGCATTTCTCTAACCCGAACTCCATTCCAATCTCTTGAGTGTACCCTTTGACAATTTTCAGAGTTTGATGTAGTTTCTCTCTATTTCTAGCATAGATCTTAAAATCGTCCATGTCAAATACATAAGTGACCTTATGCTTTCGATCTCCAGGTTTGCCACAGAGGTACCCTTCGGAATGACGCAGTGCGAGAGACGGTGACAATAATGTGAGGCAAAAGAGAAGAGAGCGCATGTTGTCGCCCTGGAACACACCTCTCTGCAAGGTGACACTGTTAGTGATCACACGATGTTTTCCAGATGAGATAGTAAATCTGGTTTTCCAAAGCGACATTATTCTCTCGATGCACCTCACGATGTTTGGATGAACCTTCAAGCTTTTCAACAGACAGATGACAAGTCTATGGGAGGTTGAATCGAAAGCTTTCCGGTAATCAATCCAGGCCATCGATAGGAATCTCTGATAGGATGCTGCGTCTTTACAAACACATCTATCGATGAGCAGGTTCTCCCGACATCCTCCTACGCCTTTTTTTGAGCCGCGTTGTTCATACATCTCTCGCCACACAGCTTCAATTGTCCGAAGAATCCTATCACTTAGGATAGCTGTGAAGATCTTATACAGTGTGTTGATACAAGTTATTGGCCTGTAATTCTTAGGGTTAGCTAAGTTGCCTGTCTTCGGCAGGAGCACTGTGCGCCCTTCCACCAACCACTCCAGAATAGGCTCTTGCGACTTTACATATAAGGTGAAAATTCGGGCCAGATGCTGGTGGGTTGAAGGAAACTTCTTCCACCAGAAGGTCTTGATACCATCTGGACCGGGAGCGGAATAGTTCTTCATACCTCTTAATACGTTTTTCACCTCCTCGGTAGTGATAGGTGGGCATTCCTCCTCAGCTGTTATGAGGGCATTGCACAGCTTCTTGAAGCTATTTATGTTCTTTGAGTCTTCTTGAAGTGGATGTTGGACCTCGTAGACTTCTCTCCAAAATGCTTCGACCTCCTCTGGTTTGGGCGGATGGTCGACAGTCACTGGAGGGTCTTGGAAGAGTCGAGATGGGTCAGACAAAAACTGTTGATTTTCTCTGACCCACCTCTCCCTCCGCTCGAGACTTCTCTTATCGTTAGATAGTACTCGTATTCTGTCAACAATATGCTGCCTGATGGTCAGTAGCTTTGACTTGTTGATTGTGTGATGACGGATCCGCAGTTCGCGCGCGAACTTTCGAACCTTGGCAGTAAAAGTCCTGCCAGATGTTATGTAGTCAATTACACACTGAATGCGGGACGCGTACTGTCTCGCCCAGTCTATTTTATATATATATATATATATATATATATATATATATTACATATCAAATGGCAGTGTGTGTGTGTGTGTATGTGTGAAGTGTAGTGTAATAATTTTCCATACTGTACATTACCAGATGTCAGGCAAAATGATGAACAAATTCTTGTTGTTCGAATGTTTTTACTAACCTACTCTCCATCGAGAGGCGTGAAATTAATATATTTTTCGTTTATTCACTTTTTTTGAAATTTCAGCAATATCCCCGGATAAAAAGAAACGAGAAAAAACGTTACTTTGAATATTACCCTACTATGGGGTTTTCTTTCCAACCTAGGAAGTACTTACTTCCCCAAGTGCTTTTGCGTATTTTTAATTTTTTCGTTTTAGTCAAAAAATTAAAAGAAATTTAGGAAGCTAAAGTTCCAAAAAAACCAACTTGCCGCGAAGTTAAACTGACTCCCGTAATCTACTTTCTAGCAGTAGCGGGAACACTCTTTCCGATTTTATTTGTTATTTAACGTCGGACAGCGACCGAAAAAATCGAGACAGGTAAGGGTACAAGGCCGAACGCGAAATTCCATCCGACGGATTCTTAGTAGTTTCCGTCGGACGGCAGACTTAAGAATGATTTCTGATCGATTTTGAGTTACTGTCGTAAACTCTGCATCGATCAGTGGGAGACGGCACTGCTTTCGGCCGTAGAACACCTGTGGGCGAGCATTTGGTCGTATTTTGCAAAATTGAATTTCGCACGCTCGATAGGTGTTCTTCCGCGGCACTACTTCCAATAATTTGATGATCTGGCCTTTCGATTCCACTCATTTCTAGAAGTTAATGAACTTGCATTTTTCGCAACTACTGCCACTTTTTATTTGATGACTAATAGGATTGAGAAATCGGTAGGTTCATTGCCCTTTTGAATTCTAATGGTTATAATTTCCTAGTCTTCATTTGAGTAATATTATTTTTCAACGGTCAGTATTGCTGCTGAAATTTCATAAATAAGTGAAATCGCAAATGGCTTCTATTTGAAATCCTAAATTGAATTTGGGTTTGCGATTCTATTTTGTATCGTCTCCTTTCCGTTTCTTTTCTGGTAGTTTATTTAAAAAATTATTTGTTGTCTTTTTACGCTTTTCGCTATTTGTAAAGTTTCTTTCATTATTCCTAATTTCCTTTTGCTTTTCCTTTTCTGACTGCTGCTATTGTATTGTTAAATTATAATGCAAGGAGTGTCAGTGTGTGCGTTCACATACTAGCGCCTTAAACAGCTTAGCGTCTATTGAGTGTGTGTATGCGTGTGTCGACCGTGCGCCTCATACATGCTAGCGTCACAGTGTGTCGACTATTCTTATTTCTATGGTTTCTTAGGGTTAGTTTAATTATACATTAAGGGCATGTGACACAGCGAAATACCTATTTTGCCGACCTCACTTTATCAGTTCACTAAATATTTTTTTTGAACCTGAGAACTTTTTTAAAGAATAATATATCGAGCTGAATCTTTGGAAAATGTATTAGAATACAATAAAGTACGTTAAAGTACTTCATTTGGGTAGGAACTTCACTAAAAATTATTTCCGAACAAATTAAAACTGGAACACTATTGTCACATTTTTTTTCTGAACCTCGAAATTTTTCGAACGTTCAAACTTTTTTTATACGTAAAATATCGGCCTCA
>CAKNXH010061585.1:67966-79725 GCA_932178445.1 Andricus quercusramuli
ATTCAGCTCGATATTTTATTCTTTAAAAAAGTTCTCAGGTTCAAAAAAAAATTCAGTAAACTGATAAAGTGAGGTCGGCAATATAGGTATTTCGCTGTGACACATGCCCGTAAATATTAAAATAATGTATGGATAATTATGTGTATGTATTAATTGCAAGATGGGTGGTTGACTCGTAAGGTGCGGTTATTATTTTTTTTTGTTATACCATTAAGCCATTTCCCTTTCGGCGAGCCTCTAGGGGTAGGCGTGACACTACCCGATTGGGGTAGTGTTTCTAGGTGGATAGTTTCTTGTAGTAAATAACTACATGTGTGGGCTCACCACACCCACGACATGCCAACAGCACGTAGTTAGTAGTATTGCCGGACGGTCACCCATCCAAGTACTAACCGCGCCCAACACTGCTTAACTTCAATGATCTAACGGGTACTGGTGTTTCCAGCGTGGTATGGCCGTTGATTTAATTTGAGAAATGTCCAAATCGGACCTAAAAAATCACTTCCTTTCATGATCGTCGTCCCTTGACGATTGTATGAGTGCGTAGTTATATAACAGCTTCTAAATTTCGTTTTTTTCTTTAAAAATCAATTGTTTTTCTTTTCATACAATCAAATGTAATGCAATTAGGAAGTGCTTTCGATTTTTTTTCTTTTCAACGAGCTTTTAGGGACTTGTCCAAATAATTTGGTGTCTCATTTTCCTGGTGTACTGGGTTCTTGGCGTTCAAGAACACCTCGATTGGTCCTCGAGTTGAAAAGATCTGCAATTTCTCTTAGGCTGAGACTTCCTCCCAGAAACGTAAAAAATGGCACGAAATTTCATTTGTTAATCTAAAAAGAAACATGTGTGAGAATTTTTCTTTCTTTTGTAACAGGGTAAAGTTCTCTGTTACATAACCTCATATCAGGATAACTCACCAGTCTTCTCGTTGCTGTAACATTCACTAAGTGCGGGCTCATAACACCATTGGACATCTAGTACTTGGAATGCACTTCTTTTCTTATGTGCTAACCAACGCCTAGGTATCAATTTTGGGGCCACTGCGTATAGTCATTGATGAAAACTTGAGAGACTGTGTGCTTTTTCAGATTTGTTAGTTAATCGACCAACAGCTCGGAATAAAATACTTAAAATTGACAGTCAGTTTAAACATGTGTGGTATGTTTGGGGTACTTGGCATAATAGATAATAGTTTACATTTTCCATGTTCAAATACTAAATATTGATTTTGTTTCTTGTTTGGCGGTAAAATTTTATTTTATATTCATAAAATAACCATTGTTCAATGAGGTCTTACTTATATATTTTAGTACATTTTTTTTCAATATTAACCTTAACTTCGGTATCATTTAGATGCACCTGTACCGTTAATGTTCCCATATCTTTGGAAGGGTAGTGGATTTATATGTTCAGAGTCTTTCCGTAACACTGGGTAGTTTTAATGTTAACCTAAGATTTTATAGGTTAACGGGTCATGCATTTTATCTTATGTTAACGATGTTAATAACTCTCCTACATTAAAATCCTCGCAACTTTTCTGATCTTCCTTATTTACGGTATGGCAAATTTTTCTTTCTTTTTTTTAAACTTATTGTTACATCCCTGTAGTCAAGTTCATCAACGTATCATGTTTTTACTACCAGGAATACGTTTGGTATCGAACATTAGGAGTAATAAGGATTGGTGCCCCCCTGTTCTTTTCTTTTTTCTTGGCGTTTCCAGAGGTTTTGAAATCAAGACTCTCTGTAGCCACTATAGGAGCCTAGCTATGAAGAATTGATTGTTGGTTTCCGTAAGAAAATAGGTAGGGACATTTCAAAGAAATTTAGTACAGCTCATTCTCTGGAAATCCGGACTATCCCGTCAGCCCCAGTGATGCTAAAAGACCGCGACTTTTTCAACTGCGCAAGCTTTGCGTTGGAAGGGGAAAGCCACATTATTGGCCGTAATACGCGCGCTTATACTAAATGCTTCAAACTAATTTTTCTTTTCAAGTTTGAAAAAAAATTAATTTCAGTTGAAACTTCAATTATTCTAGTTGAATATTCATCATTTTAGTTGAATATTAATCTTTTCTGCTTAAGATTTAATTATTCCAGTTGAAGATTCGTAATTTCAGTTAAAAATTCTTCACATTTTTTAAAACTATGACGATTTGAAAATTATTATTTTTTAATTTGCTTCAAACTTAAATTGTATTTATTCCAATTCAATATTCCATCATTTTATTTAAAAATTTGTCTCCTTCGTTGAACATTAATTTTTTGAACTGAAAATTTAACCATTTAATTTTTGGTTGAAAAATGATTTTTTTAAATTGAAGATTCATCTATTATGGTAGAAATTTTTACATGCAAAGTTAGGAATATGAAGCAATTTGAATTTAATTTAAAGTAGTACTGTATACATATTTCGAGTCAAATGTTTGAAAAAATGCGTGATATTTGAATGGATCCGTACCATGGACAATTATACTTGGAAAAAACTTGAAATACCTGGAAAAACCCTAGAATTGTCAGGGAATTTTTTGCCAAGTTTTGAGTAAGCACCCTGTTATCGAATCTTTTATTTGATAGAGTATTCATAAAAATTAGAAACAATGTGATAAAAAACATTTTGGAGGTCTTATATGAAACTTTTGAGTTAATAAAATCTTTTAAAGATTTGCATGATAGGTTATAGTAGTATAAGAGCCGTTTATTAAACGTTGTATATTGAGGAAGCAAAACATACAAGCCATACAAACTTTATATTGGAATGGGATTTTTTAATAAGATATTAAGTACATTAAATTTCCCACAGTAATAATAATAATAAAATACTGTATTATCATGGATCTTATAGTTATTGCAGTAATATATATGATCCATATTACCATAAATTATTAAAATTTCTCGATTTAAAAATAAAAGTACCATTATTCTTTTTTTTTAGTCCATCACCATATTTGTGTAAATTTGAAGCATGCAAAAGAAGCGCGCCTATTACAGCCAATAACGTGGCTTTCCCCTTCCAACGCGACGCTTGCGCAGTTGAAAAAGTCGCGGTCTATCAGCATTAGCCCTCGTGCTGTATGATCGTACCAGGGAGAAGGGGAGCTTTTAAAGCTCAAGATTGTATATATTTTTACTTGAATTATTTAAAATTTTAAGTTAATTTTCTAAACAATAATTAATTAAATTGATTTATTACTTTTTTTTATCAGAATTTGAAGTTTGAGGTTAATGGTAGTTGAAACAATGTCAAAATTAGGTAAGTTAGGATTTCAATTTTCAAAGAAAAATCTAAATTGACAGTTTAACATGCAATTAATTGTAAACGCAAACCAATATCCACAAATTTCTAAAGTCAAAGCTCTGGAACCATTTTTATTCATAAACTAGCAACACGTTTTGCAAAAGCATGCGAAAACCTTACATTTAGAATTAATTAATAGTATATAAATGTAAAACAGAATTACTATGATTCCAATTTCAAATTGTGCAGTTTATTCAATTTCAAAAATAATTTGAGAGGCATCGAGTTTGAAATGTTTAATTAAGAATATTATCAAATTTGAAATAATTAAATTTGGAATGCTGAGTTTTTGCATGGTTTTATTTTTAAGACTATTTTTCTAAATATACAGGCATATACTGTCTCAAATTGTTCAATATTAAACGATTCCAGTTTGAAATAATTTTCATTGAAAGTTTTTTTTTGAGGTTTCGAGGTCTTTTATTTCATTTTATTTTATTGTAGTGGTATAGTTCCAACGACGAAAGAATGAGCGATATTGACTCATAATTTTAATATAATTTCGACGCGAGGATTCTTCAATATCATACACTTGATGTTTGAAATTGTAGAATATTCTAGTGCTTCGAAAGTGAATTCATTTTCAACTTTTCTATTTGTACAGTTTAAAAGAATTTATAATTGTAAATTGTTAAAGTTCCAAGGCAAACTAAATATTGTATACATTTTCTCTAGATTTTTTTTTATAATTCAGGAATTTTATAGTTTAAAAATATACTCATTTATGAGAGTTTCAAATTCAACACTTGTAATAGGATTTAACAATGAAAACTTTTATTTTTGTTTTTATTTAATTACATTTTTTTAAAACTAAGATCAGTAGTCCACATGATCATTGAAGACTTCTTCTTTAACGCCAAGTATTTTAGAAAGTAAATTTATACATTTCTGACGAAAATTTATAGTTTGAAAATTGATAACTCTGTTACTCTCTTTTTTTTGCTTAAAAAAAAAGATCTTCAAATTATACGATAAAAATGGATGATTACGTGCTTCGCCTAAAATAGGTGTCTCTAGTTATATGAAGCAAAAGATATTCCTAGTAGATTATTGGGAAAAAGTTACTTTGTGTAAGTTTTTGAGGGTAGACTTCATAATTTTCTAAATAAAAATATTAAAAAAAAAACAATACAAATTAGATTCATTGAGATCTCTTCCTCAACTCGTAAAGGAGTACTGATTAAGGGATCATCATATTGAACTGGCGGATTGAAGTTTGGCTCATTAATAAATTTATTTTTCATCACGCATGCACGGAATATGCCACATTTCACATCTGTTTTCCGTGCGCATTGTGACATATTGCGCATGCCGTGCGAACAGCGTGCGTTATACAATAATCGCACGCTGCTCCGTGTTTTAGAAGGAATATCGCACGCTCCAATGTGTTTTAGTAAGAAAAATCACACGCTTCGCCGTGTTTTCACGAAACAAACGCAACTAACCTTCTACTAACTTCAACGTTATCATCTTCAAAATGTCAACAACAGTTTGTTTTGTGTCATGGATGCAAGAAGTAAGTATAAAGTAAGTATAATATGAATATTCCCCTCCAAGGACGAGAACTATTTTTTTCAAATTCATAATATTAATATTATCATTAAAGTAAACAAATTATGTTTTCATTTCATTTAATTTCTCATGTAACGTATACGTCACACTAGTCCTTGGAGGGTTTATGCCCACACCAGGTTTCAGGTTAGGTGCGTTTGTTTCGAGAAAACACGGCCAATTCTCCTTTCGCACCTGAAATTATCTTTTTGATTGGGGTGTTTTTCCTCTCGGAGGGCTCTGCCCCCCGAACCCCCCGACCCGCGCCCAGCCCCCCGGCGATATTACGCACTCGCTTCGCTCGTGCGGATAAAATACAAAGAATGCATATTCCTCACATTCGTGATGAAAAATAGTGTGTGCAACTCGTGTGGTACAGTTGCATATTCCGCCACTTGGGCGCTCATGGCGCACTCGTTACAAAATGTACTATTTGCTAACAGAATATTCATCCGAATGCTCATTCGGCATATTAGGTTCGGAAGGACTAGGAATTATGGAAAATATTAACTTTTTACGAATAAGAGTATTTTCTCAATAAATTACAAACTTAAAAGTCTATTGTTATGAAAATTTAATACGAAAGGTTACGGGTTTTTTTTCTCTAGAGAAAAGTGGAAGTTATGCTTCTAAAATCTCTTATCTATTGATATAAATTATAAGTTTTTGAAGAACAGGCCCAAGTTTAAGGCTCATCTTAATCGAATTAACTAAAATTATTAGATTCTATGAAATTATAATTGAATAAAATTGAAAGTTTTCTTTATTTTATAACTAGCTTCGGAATTCAAGTTTACATTTCATTCTCAGTTGAGTTTCAAAGTCATGAGATCCGAACATTGAGAAATGTCACCATTATAAGTATAAAGAATAAAGATAAAGAAGTTTGCTGGTATCAGTTAATTAGAAATTATTAAGGATGGGGTCTTGAGGTTAATAGCCTTGACTTTTCAAAAACTTTAAGCAGTTCTATTTTCTCTTGAGCTAGTTGATTAGCAAAATTGTGATAGTTAAATTTCCTATTCCTCAATTACCTTTCGAAGCTTTCAAATAATAACCCTAAAATTTCTTCAATTGTGATTAAAATTCATAATTATTGTGTCAAATAAATATACGAACTTTATAACCTCAAATGTGGAATCTGGAAAAAAAAAATTCAGTTCAAAATAATGAGAAACGCAATTAAAAAAAGTTTTAAAGATAATCTTCCCAAATAAAATATTTTGGCTATCCCCACTTTCGGACGTCAAAGCGGATTGAACTGGCACTAAAGTTTCCGTCATCGATGGGAGGACAAGAAAGATGAGGTGATGGGGTATCGGTTGGATTTGGGGATTCTTTTATAGGTTTTTCGAAGTTGGGTACATAGGGCATTCCCGAATTTGAATTGGGAGAAATTGCTTTAATATGCACCGGAGCTGAGGAAAGTGAAGGCGCGATCGGTGAGGCTATTGCCTCGGCCGGTTGCAATCGCACAGGTGTTTTTCTTTCCTTTTGTGCGTGGAGCTTCTTTCATACTCACTATATTCTGACTCTTTTATTATGGTAGGTGGTTTTACAATGGTTGCCGTGAAATATGGGATGAACCATACGGCGGCGCTCTTTTTGGGCAAAGGTGTAACAAAGCTACCTTGCTTCTAGATAGGGGCGGGAGGGTAGATTTTTCTTTGACAGATTGCGATGGTGTATCTATCCTTATATTGGTAATTACCAGACTTTCTTTTTCTAGCATGGAAGAAGAATTTTGTTCTTCAGAATCCTTCTGATCTAACGAAGAGTCTACGAATGGTTTTGAGCTGCATTTTTTTAATTCGCCTCCATCTAAATATGAGATTTTTTTCTGAATTTCTTTAGTTACATTGTCTATTATTGGTTCCGTATAGGTTTTAAAAATAGGTGCTTTATTTCCTGATTCATTTAGGGTGAGGCAGTGATTATTTTCACCTGTTGCAATTTCATAATTGTGCACTCTAATCAAAGGTTGTTGATCTACAAAACAATTGTGTTCTGTTCGGGTTTGAATGGATTTTATTGAAGAGCTGTGCAATTCTTCTAAACAATTTTTTGAATCAAGGTCCTCGACTTTCTTTTCTGTGTCACAAATTTCTATTTCACTGGTTTCAGCGGAAGGGCTCACGTATACCAGGATCTCTTCTTCGTTAAGAGGGTTATCTTGGTTAACGTAAGTGGTCATTCTAGAGAAATCACTCCCTTTTATGTCCTATGATGAGTTGAGTGGTGATCGTGGGTTATTAAAGTATTGATAGTCGCGAGGATAGCAATCGGGAAGGCAGTAACGCTCAGTACTATTGCCATAAAGACAACCTGAACTTTGGGAGTAATTTCGATTCTTACTTTGAGGTTCATAAACACGTAATTCTTTCGTAGGGCTATGGTTAGTTCGAGGATGATTCTCATATTGTTGATTGTTGGGAAATGGAGAGGAATTTTGATTTTGTTGAGAGTACAGAGGGCGGGGATAACCATAGTACTGGGGATCGTCAGACCCTTGTCTCTTCAGAACACATGTGGGTTGTGGTCCAAACCCACTACTATTCCGTGGGTATCGAGGACTCGGGGATCGGGCATGATCGCGGTACTGCTTAACCGACCTAGAATAGTAATATTAACGTTTGGGTTGACCATCATTATCTGAACCACAGTGTTTATTCTCCTCATAGTACTTCCTCGGGCTATTGCTATAGTGGCTATCAGGGTTTCGAGAATAATTCCGATTAATTCCATAGGGTTCATAAAACCTTAATTCTTCCACCGGGTGATGGTTACTACGAGCTCGAAGCGTGTCTTCGTTCCTCGGCATGTTTGGCGAACTTAAAAGCTTCTTCGAGGGTCGTAGGATCCTTTGCGTATACGGAGGCCGAAAGATCATTTGGCAATCATCGAATAAAAGCTCTAATCGCGGCCTGATTGAAGGAAACAGGTGTGGCCACGGATATTGCGTGCGAGTGAGCTCCTTCGAGTGCTGCTTTAGTTCCTCCCATATAGGAAAGCAGTCGATCATAGTATTGATTGACTGATTCGTTTCTTTTTATAACTAAATTATATATTTCATTAAAGCAGTATTCAAATGGCTTCCCAGGTGCGAAACGATCTTTTAGTAGGTCAATCAAGTCGGTGATTCTAGAGAATTGCTTATTACGAGTACATTCCCTAGCAGAACCGGTCAGCTTTCCTAATGCGGCGGTAATAAGGGAAGATTCACGTGCTGCTCGAACGTATGTTGCGGCATTCACGATGTCCTGTATAAAATCTCGTACAAAGATATTCTTACCATCATACATGGGGATGTGGCTAGCGGCTTGTTGTACGGAAAGAGTGTCAGCAATTGACTGAGCCACTCGTAACGCTACGTTATCAGCGCTTGGAGTTTGATTGGGTTCCTGTCTATTAGTTCTTGTATTAGGCTGAACCGCCATGTTGGCTCGCAAGCTATACATCTCGGCCACCGAGGACGCGTTCAAGTCCGGCTGGGTGCCCGTTCGATGATTTTTATAGATCGCGTCATGGTTATCTCGTTGATCTTGTTCATGTACAGCGGGAATTTCATTTCCGCACCTATAGGGTCGTCAGTTGAGTTTTGGGCCTCAGGAGTAGACATTTTGTCCATTCCTAGCAAGTGAACCTATTTAGCTGACTGTAATTGCGCCCAGTCTAGGGCGTACTTGCCAAATGCAGAATGGATGATATGGGGGAGGGAAGATCTTTAAGGAGTTACCAAAACCCGGTTAGGTGTGCTAGATGACCTATGAACGGAAATCCTATGATTCCCCTAGCTTGTACGAATCCTAAGGGAGTAGTGTTTGAAACGACTAAAAAGGGGAACTCTACTTCCTCGATTAACCCTTAAATGGTAAAGGTGGGTCACTCGTGCCTCGCCAAAAGATGTTCCCTCTGCTAGCTTGTAGAGAAGGGCGGAGGGAATTATATTGTATTGTTTAAACAAATGATCAAATTAACAGTATAGTGATTGATCCTTATACTAGGATAGTTGATGAGATTTCATGAATTTTGTGCAATTTTTTAGAGCACTTTGGAGCACTTTTTAAAGCACCGAGCACGAGTGACCCACCTCTATCATGGAAAGGTGCCGAAAATGACGTTACCATTTAAGGGTTAATATATTGACAGTGTCTCTTGTATGAAATACCAGATGTTCGACCGTAAATTCGCATTCAGTACTCTGTAAAAATAGAATAGTTAGGCTATCTTCCTCTATAAAGTTCGTAAGGATCCTATCTGCAAAAATTAACTCTACCACTCCACCTTGAAAGTAATTAGAGTTAATTTCCACTGAGTTGAGGGTTTCAAATGGAAGATGGCCGTTAAGTTCAGATATGAAAGGAGGCATCTGTCAAGCTTGTATTTCAACTAAGGACCTGTACTAACTAGTGCAAGAAATTCGTTGCTATTTGCACAACAATTTCAAATTGCTCTGCCATCGTATACCAGTGGGATTATTTCTTTTGAAGGTGACAATGAGACCGGCATTTCACAAAATAAATTTCATTTTGAAACGAGAGTGAATGATTTTTAATATGTAATCACGATGGTGAGGATTGATTTTCTTCAGGCTAAATTAAATTGTTGTAAATAAACGACCTTGCTGGTGCAAAGTTTACGTTAGTTTCATTTATTCTTTTAGCCCGCTTTCCTCTTTTCACAGTAGATTTAAGGGTGGCTTGGAAAGGGTTGTGTGGTCGGTGAGGAACTCTAAACGCTGCGTTTCCTGTTCCAGGTCGCGTCAGAGCGTTTCTAAAGAATATTGAATTTAATATCCAAAAATCTCGCATCCCTTTCTTATGAAAACAAACACGAATGTTCAAACGCAGCAGTGATCTTCCCTTCGCTAAAGCGTTCAGTTCGAGTTACCGCGGACGAACGACATAATTTTGTAATTTGAGAGCACTCAAAAATAAAATATCGTGCCTTCGGTTTTATTTCAGGTGAAACATTATTCAGGAATTTAGGAAATAAAAAACTGCAGCTTGTCAGCTGAGCGTGCGATTGGGTCAATTACTGGATATTAATGATTGATTTAATTGATATATAGTCCTTTTTAATTTCGTTAAATGTCAACATGGAATCTATGCGCAGGGGTTGACAAAAGCTACCTGTATGTTTTGAGATACTGTAGGGGCCGATTCTTGTACAACGGAACGCGCTTCTCTCTCTCTCAGGTTACGTCATAGAAAACGCAAAATACTTCCCTTTTTAATTAGGTTTCTCGTTTTAGTTGAGATCGAAGATCTTGCGCAGGGAAGATGAAAAAGTAGCCAATAAGGAAATTATACATTAAGTAGAAATTGGTTCATCATTCTCCATAGTATAGTAAGGAAGCAAGGTATTGCTTGATCTTTCGAGAGTAAAAGACAAAAAATTCCTTTTTTATCTATGCATACGAAAATTATTATTTCTTTTTTTTTCTAAGTAAAAATTATGGATATGTCACAAATTGGGAAAGAAATTAATTTACCGTGAGAAAACGTTGACAATTCATTAATTTCTAGTTAACCTTTTTGGTTAACGCGTTGTGTGAATTTTTGAAATTTCATTCATAATGACTTGATACGTTCGATCATATTCAGTCAACTGAGTTTGTAAGAACTTGAATGAAATTGTGACAATAAGGATGACTCATATCAGGAGTGTATATACTGTAACGAAGTTTTAGCAGAAAGCTCGGAAAGGTGTGAAGCAACTTTCCGGGGTTTCGCCGAAGCCATACTTGACATCCGAAGGGGAGGAAAGGACGGCTTGCTTAAAGTGAATTTCAAAGGACACTCACCGCCCAGCCAAGACAGCAAGTCTGAGAGAACATTATACTTGAAGCAGATGTAAGTTTTACAGCAACCATAATTGTAATTTAATTAATTAATTAGGCCTGTTTCATTACCAGCCTTCCCGGCTATTTAACGATAAGATTCAGTGATCACTGAGTATCCTCGATTGACATTTGTATCGGGTCGGCGTCAGAGCTAAACACTAGTTGACAGCTCGTAAACAACGAGCTGACGATTCATAGCAGTGACAACCGACCGGAAACCATGGAGCCGGTATGTGAGGGTGGGACTCAATCGACACGGCGCAGCAGTCCCGCGCAGGGACCGAGAGTACAGCACCACCCATGACCACTATAGCCAGCGATCACGCTCCACCGGAGTGGTGGAGAGAGCGAAGCCGGCAGCCATGTTTCGGCGCCGACACAAGGCAAGCAGCGCCGATACCAGCGGCGAGTACCAATACCAAGGCGACCGTCTGGTCAACCCGTTCCAACCCTGTCGTGCAACGCTATTAAGCTCCACTCGCAGCACCGAAGGTATTACGAAATGGACCCAGCCAACCCCGCCTGGCCACACCGTTAAGCATCACTCGTAACGTGGGAGGCAGCACGTAGCACAACGAACCAACCCTGTTATACTACGTGGCTAGAGGACCTTGTATGCGAGGGTAGTCGGCAGGCGGCCATCTTAAGGCAACGGAAAGGCAGCCATGTTGAAGAAACTAGAAGTCGGTCATGTTGTAACTAGGATGACGAACACCAATGGGGAGACAAGCAGCCCGGCCAACGGAACCAATAAGCAAGCAGCGATGGTGCGACGGCACCTAGTGGCCGAGGTCGACAAGCAAGCCGTTTCTACTGCAACCAACCAATCAACAGCCTAGATACATGGAAAGCGCGGGTCGAAAATAAAGCAACGGGAGGAAGCGTAGCAAAGCACGCTTCTCGCATCACTTGTTGGCTTGGCTCGGTAGCGTCCTGGTAGCCCGGAAAGGCCGAAAGAGGATTCAAATCCAAAAGGACGGAGGAGAGATCGGATCTTTAAGAGGAAATATCGAGATGGATAGTGCTACCAGATGGGCCGACTGAGAAGAGCGGACACTCTATA
>CAKNXH010061585.1:79825-98025 GCA_932178445.1 Andricus quercusramuli
TGAAAAATGGAAAGAAGAAAAAAAATTTTAAACATTTGAAATAATAAAGTATAAAAAATAAAAAAAATGAAAGAAAAAAAGATTTCCAAAGAGCGTAACTTATTTGGTAGTTCTCGAACCATATGTTACTCAAGGTAGCCAACTATCTAGACCCAAAATGCGGGACGGCTGGACCTTACCACTAAAGATCTTTTGTTTTAGAGGAAGGTTTTTAAAATAGACGGAAAAACATTGCTGGTTTTGGCAAATTACGCTACATATTCACTATGTTGTACATTACGCATTACTCGATACCATTTTTGAAGTCATACTTCTCAGCACTATGTATTTGTTTTAATACTTCGGGATTTTTTTCTATAGATTGTATAAAAAGCATAGTAAATGCGGGACATGCAGGACGCTAGCCCAATTTCCCGGGACACTTTGCGGGACCAATTTCAAAGCGAGACAGAAGGTACTAGTGCGGATCCGTCCCGGCTTATGCGGGATGGTTGGCTACTTTGATCATACTCTACCTGGAGTTTGGATGGAATTCAAAACAAAATAAAAAATATATTCATACATTCCCATTTAAGTCATATAGGCTCAATCTATACTGAAAAGATGAAAATATGTATAACCTCATAGTTCATCGGTCTGATCGAGAAAAAAGCGAACATTTCAAATAAACAGCGGACAAGCAAACACGGGATACAAAAAGCGGGCATGTCCGCTGAAAAGCGGACGTCTGGCAACCCTACAGATGGATAAAGACGGAAAAATAGAACTGGCCGAATGGTTCAAAGGTTAGTAGACCTCCATATCGATTCTGCAAAAGTGTTTCCGGCTCTGGCACCGGGTGCCTACGTGTAGTATTGTGACTCTAAAGGTTAGATTTCAGTGAAAGTGGGGTAGATCATAGCTTACGGGGACCGTCCGGGACCCCCACAACGCTAACCAGGACGAGGCACGCTCGGATCGAGAACCCGATACCGAGAGAAGTTGAGGCGAGCGTCCCTCAAAATCTTGGAGCGTGAGCACGCGGAATGGACGCCGACCGGCGTCGGGCCTAGCGTGGGTGTCCCCGACGGCCATTATAGGGTGCTAGGAGTTTCGCTGGGGTTCGCCCGGGTTGTTATATTAGGGATTTAACTTCACATAACCGGGGAAAGTAACGGGTTCAAAGGGAGGTTTTTCTCGTAGGACTAACTGTGCGGAACCTCGAGAAGTGTGCAATGTAAAGAGGGCTGCGAAGTAGTCAGAGGGCACGGTTCCATAAGAACGCGAGATCGCACATCAGTACTCGTTGGTCCAATTAGATTAAAATTTTGTGGTTAGGTTAAATATAAATGCTGAATTAATGCACCAAATAAAGAGTCACTTGCTAATTTGGACATTTTGAGGGTTATCTATAATTGAATTTAAGGGAGCATATCTCTTTCTCACTCCAACGATCCCGCTCTCTCTCTCATGCGGACAAGGCGAGCTGGCTGACCTGCCAGTGTAAATTAACCGGATCCTACGTGGATTGGATAGAATAAACGGGCTTCGTGGGATGTTCGTGGGCTGAAAGAGTGTAGCCCACATGGTCTTTCGGTAAAATAAATCAGGTATTGTATATTTTCGCGGAAGACAAGTGTTTTTTTTTTTTTTTTTTTTCACTCCGAAATACCCTTGAGACCGAACAAGGCCCATAAACCAGGACATTCCCAGAAATTGGAGCAAAAAGATAAATCGCTTAGATAGTAAATGCGATTTAAAAGGAAATTGAATATTTTGGTAATTAGTTCTGAAACTCTGTATTAGGTTAAGGAACTTACGAGTATTCTCGCGATTTTTCAGCAGTTTTTTCAGGAACTTGGGGAAATTCTCGTAACTTTTCGGTAATGTTTCGGAATTTTAAAGGAATTTTCAGAACTTTTCGATGATTCTTTGGAATTGAAGATTTTTTATTTATTTTTTTATTTTAGGATTTACAGGATTGAAAAATTTATTTTATCGAACTTCTCAGTAGCTTCGCCGATTTAAAAAAATTTTTTTTGGGGTTTTTGCCGGTAACTTTAGGAACTGGTGGGAATTGTTCAGGTATTTCCGTAATTTGGTAAATAAGTGAATTTTGAGAATTTCTCGAGAATATTTGAAAATTTAATTGAGTCTTCAAAATTTTTGAAGAAATCAAACTGATAAGGGGATTAGTCGCAAACATAGGAAAAGTACGGAAAAATTTACGGCGAGTCCGCTCCCAGACTGAAACTTTCGAGGTATTTTGTTTATTTTCAGTGAATAGACCTCGACATAAGATAGGGCGATGGACGCGCACGACCCAATGCAGGGAGAGTCAGAGCAGGTAGATAATCGGGAAGACCCCGGTTTACCGGGAAGTCCGTCTCTTAGCGAAACACAGTCCGTAGCCGGAGCCGCGCCGGTAGGAGCAATCGAGGGCCAAACTAGGCAAACTAGGGCCAGTATAGGAACGATCATAGCCCAACTACCGAGTTGGGCAAGCGACTTACCGGGGGAGGCCCTTAGGGCAATCCTAAGGGAATGGCACCTAAACACGAACGGAGTAGACGAGGTACTGCGGGAGCGTATGGGGCGGTATTTTGCGCGTCGTGGGGGTAACCAGGCAGTATCCTGGTACACAGAGGACGACGACGGTCAGGGGCATGTACCGCGGAATTTAGGGACCGACGACGGTATAGCGGGTCCACCGGAAGGTACCCGGCAACGGATCGGATTTCACCAACCTTTTACTATGTTCGAAACGACCCCTCATAGGCACCGAAAATAGCCAGGGATGGGGGGAGACCAGGCCTTGAGGAGCGCACTATCGCCAACCTACACCCCGCCTCCAGCAGAGACATGTGGAGGTGGGATGAGGGGGTCATAGTACCACCTACTCAGGGAACAACATCGGCGGGCGAAAGCGGGAGAATCACCCGAGCCGAGGATAACCGTTTCGCGAACGTGAATACTAGGCCACGCGGAACCACGACTATGGTCAGTGCTGCTGACACGCGACAAAGCGTGGCCTCACAGTTTGTTCCTCCAGTCTGGGGAGAAAGTGCGGTCCCCCAACATTACCCAGGGGCAGTTAGGAGATATAGGAGCCCCGGTAGGGCTCAGTGCCCTCCTCAGAGAGATAGGAAGTATCAAGCCTCAGTGCCACTGAGCCGGAGTGTGACAACACCCTGGGCAAGTGAGACAATCGGTCCGACAGGATACTACCCGCCGACAGTAAGTGCCCTAACGTGTGCTCCCTCAATGATCTCCTCGCAGCCGATTTTTACGACTGCGATCATTAGGGACACACGCCTCCAAAGCGACTGGTATAGTCAGAACCACGAAGCCTCCCTGTATATTAAGACTCAGCATCGCGAGACCGAAGAATGGGGCTGGACCGCAGAACCAGAGGGTTATCGGCACCCAGAAAATTATCTGGGACCACACAAGCGACAGTCCGCCTCATATAACCACCGCGAACAACAGCCAAGGCACCGTAAAGGGCTCCGAACGGACCGGACCACCCATCACTACCCGGCATCGAGCCTCTTCCTTCACACGAATCCGACCTTAGCCAGGGGGGAAGAGGTCGACCAAGAGCGACGAGGGCGAACTAGGGGCCGATCCGAATACCGTAATAGGTACGAGACACAAGACTTTCCCGAGCCAAGAGAAAACAAGTATAGACCGTACACGATAGGGTATAGGGGGCAGGAGCCCACACAACAATACCATAGCACGAATTTGAATCATAGTCAAGAGAATAGAGAACAGGGCGTCCCAACGTTCGGACAGGGACAAGACGGGCCGTATAGGGAGCCATGGCGGCAGTATAGAGAGCAGAATCGCGCGCCGCAGAACAGGTACTCCCACGTTTGGGAGCAAGAACCGGTATATGAGGGCTATGCGCAAAGACACTCACTTGGGCTGAGGGGTCCGCGTGAATTTGAGCCAGAAGCCACCACGAGTCACGGATATGCCAGGGATGAAGGCGAGGCCCCATGCGACCCCTCAACAAACCAAGGGACGTGACAAGAATCGTGGAAGGGTGGAAGGTCAGCTTCAGCGGGCAAAAGGACTCAAGTGTAGACAACTTCTTGTGGAGGGTCGAAGAGGGCAGAGCCGCCTCTTTCCTCACGGACGAGGAGTTGTTAGTCGCAATGCCCTTCCTCTTGAAAGATATTGCGTGGCATTGGTTCCGTCAGACGACATTCTCAAGCACGTTTTGGGGACGCTTTCTACCAGGAAAGGTTAAAGGAGCAGATCCTCTCACGCAGGCAGAGCCCAGAAGAACCGGTAGCAGATTACCTGACCTGTATGTATGGGCTCTACCAGCTCTCAACCAGGCCAATGGCCCAAATGAACCGGGTGCACGCGAATCTCAGATTCGACTTAAGGAGGGCCATCAGACGTTACGAATTTTCCGACTATAACGATCTGGCGGTCCTGGCAGCAGAATATGAGTGCGTGATATCCACGATAGGCGAGGATATAGCCCCTCCAGCTCCCGAAAAGTCCCTTATACTGGAATATGCCTACAAGGGGAAGGGCACTCGTTTACTATGGTGTACCATCCACAGGCGGACCCTGTGGAATGAGTGAATCGGGTCCTCCAAACGATGATTTCCGCATAAGTAGCGCAAGACCATCGGCAGTGGGAAGTATATTTGAAAGATTTTAGGTTCGCCTACAACAAGGCCGTGTATAGCACCACAGGGGTCGAAGCCCCACCTGAATTGCCCCCACCAGATTACGAAGAATGGAGGCAGAGAATGGTCAGGCTGAAGGAGCTCCAAGACCTGGTCTCCTTGCACCATGAAAACGCGTTCGATCGGCAGGAGGTAAACTACGATAAAAGGCGTCGACACGCAGTGTTTAGGGAGGGAGACAGGGTCATGCGGAAAGCCCAGGTAACTTCATCAGCCCAAAAGGGCGTACGAGGTCCAACGGTATATGAGTTGGGGACTGAGGACGGACAATTAGTAGGAAAGTTCCCAGCAAAACTGCTAGTTCAACCCTTTCCCGGTAGTTTCCCACTAATTCTTGCATGCCCGGGATACTGTATAAATGTGTTGGCTTCGCAAGCATGAAACTTGGGGCCCCAAAAGGGGTATTTATAGATAGCTAGGACGAAAGACACACTACGCGACATAAAATTCCCCTTCTCCACAGCCGCAGCGGAGCACCACAGACGGGAGCATGAGAAGGTCTGTCAGATGATGGAAGGGGTGCTACGGGAAATGCGCCAGGAGGCCTGAACATCCCCATACCACGGGCCCTGGAGGGAGCCGCGCCATGGGGACCCCGCCAGTTGACCGGCCGAGGTAACTCCAACCCCATCGGAAGAAGGGAGACAATTGCGCTACCAGGTCCACCGGTAGCTCCGGCCGAAGGGCAACCAGAGCAACCCAAGAAAACGGCCAACCGGGAGAAACAGGTCGTAAGGGATCAAACACGGTGGGAACCAGCCAGCAGTGCAAGGGGTCCGCCCCAAGTAACCTACGCAGAGGCGGGACCAAGCTGGCGGGAGTCGACTTCCAGCAGGGAGAGCCAGCCAAGGTTGGAAAGGAAGGACGGGAACACTGACGACTCCTTGGCAGCTGGTCAGCGGTTCCGATCACCCAAGTCCGTCCGCGAATGGGAGCGCCGCCAGCAGTCGAGCCGAGAAGCGGTGGCGGCCAGAATCGCCGAAGCACGACTAGACCGCGAAGAGGCGGAACGTAGGCGTCGGGAGATGGCTGAATGGAAGCGCCAGGAAGAGGCCAAGGCGAAAGCCCGCTCGGAGGCCGAGAGATACCGGGCAGGAGAGAAGGAGCGACGGAAGCTGGACGGATTCTGGCAAAGCCGGCCGCGGGTAACCGGGGCATGGAGATCGGGCCAAAAAAACAGACATGGCAAGGTCGCCCAACCGCCCAATTATCCTGAAGGCCCAACGTCGTCCGTCCGGCGGGGCCGGTCGGGCATCCGACATTCGGGGCGCGCCGGAGGGAAGAACCTGCACGAAGTGCGGAGGTCTGGGACACCGTTGGGACGTGTGCCCGATCCCGGGGCACTTTGCGTGAGGGGACAAGAAGGAAGTTTTTTATTTTTCATTCATTATGATTATTCGGGAAGAATTATAAGTTTTTTTATTTTAGTTTCGGTAGACTTCTGACATGATTTTTCTTTTGGTAAGGTGCCTTCGGCCCACATCCTCCTTCCGTATGTACCCGTAGACGGGACAATTCAGATAAATAAATATGAATAGTACTCAATCGCCTTCTTTTATTTACGAGGATCCACAATTAAGTAAAGTAGCTTCCGAATCAAACGAACGCGAGGATAGAACGGATGACCCAGGATAGTGAAGCAGATTAAGGAGACCAGAACAGGAGGCACGTGACCGGGAGAACCCGGTATGGGAGCCCGAGAAGGGATACGTATAAATAAAATTGTTCTTTTCTCTTGAGATGATAAGGAGGCAACAAGCCGAAATACGAGCTGGAAGCGCTAGCAGAGTGGTAGGGAGGCGACCGCTGCTCGGAAAGGTGTGAAGCAACTTTCCGGGGTTTCGCCGAAGCCGTACCTGACCTCCGAAGGGGAGGAAAGGACGGCTTGCTTAAAGTAAATTTCAAAGGACACACACCGCCCAGCCAAGACAGCAAGTCTAAGAGAACATTATACTTACGCAGATGTAAGTGTTACAGGCAACCATAATTGTAATTTAATTAATTAATTAGGCCTGTTTCATTACCAGCCTTTCCGGCTATTTAACGATAAGACTCAGTGATCACTGAGTATCCTCGATTGACATTTGTATCGGGTCGGTGTCAGAGCTAAACACTAGTTGGCCGCTCGTAAACAACAAGCAGACGATTCATAGCAGTGACAACCGACCGGAAATCATGAAGCCAGTACGTGAGGGCGGGACTCAATCGACACGGCGCAGCAGTCCCGCGCAGGGACTGAGAGTACAACACCACCTATGACCACTATAGCCAGCGATCACGCTCCACCGGAGTGGTGGAGAGAGCGAAGTCGGCGGCCATGTTTCGGCGCCGACACAAGGCAAGCAGCGCCGATACCAGCGGAAAGTACCAGTACCAAGGCGACCGTCGAGTCAACCCGATCCAACCCTGTCGTGCGACGCTACTAAGCTCCACTCGCAGCACCGAGGGTATTACGAAATGGACCCAGCCAAGCCCGCCGTGCCACACCGTTAAGCATCACTCGTAACGTGGGAGGCAGCACGTAGCACAACGAACCAACCCTGTTATACTACGTGGCTAGAGGACCTTGTATGCTAGGGTAGTTGGCAGGCGGCCATCTTAAGGCAACGGAAAGGTAGCCATGTTGAGGAAACTAGAAGTGGGCCATGTTGTAACTAGGATGACGAACACCAATGGGGAGACAAGCAGCCCGGCCAACGGAACCAATGAGCAAGCAGCGATGGTGCGACGGCACCCATTGGCCGAGGTCGACAAGCAAGCCGTTTCTACTGCAACCAACCAATCAACAGCCTAGATACACGGAAAGCGCGGGTCGAAAGGAAAGCAACGGGAGGAAGCGTAGGAAAGCACGCTTCTCGCGTCACTTGTTGGCTTGGCTCGGTAGCGTCCCGGTAGCGCGGAAAGACCGAAAGAGGATTAAAATCCAAAGGACGGAGGAGAGATCGGATTTTTAAGAGGAAAGATCGAGATGGACAAAGACGGAAAAAGAGAATTGGGCGAATGGCTCAAAGGTTAGTAGACCTCCATTACGATTCTGCAAAAGAGTTTCCGGCTCTGGCACCGGGTGCCCACGTGTAGTATTGTGACTCTAAAGGTTAGGTTTCAGTGAAAGTGGGGAAGATCATGGCTTACGGGTACCGTCCGGGACCCCACGATGCTAACCAGGATGAGGCACGCTCTTGGAGCGTGAGCACGCGGAATGGACGCCGACCGGCGTCGTGCCTAGCGTGGGTGTCCCCGACGGCCATTATAGGGTGCTAGGAGTTTCGCTGGGGTTCGCTTGGGTTGTGATATTAGGGATTTAACTTCACATAACTGGGGAAAGTAACGGGTTCAAAGGGAGGTTTTTTTCGTAGGACTAACCGTGCGGAACCTCGAGAAGTGTGCAATGTAAAGAGGGCTGCGAAGTAGTCAGGGGGCACGGTTCCATAAGAACGCAAGATCGCACATAAGTGCTCGTTGGTCCAATTAGATCAAAATTTTGTGGTTAGGTTAAATATGAATGCTGAATTAATGTACCAAATAAAGAGTCACTTGTTAATTTGGACATTTTGAGGGTTATCAATGATTGAATTTAAGGGAGCATATCTCTCTCTCTCTCTCCAACGATCCCGCTCCCTCTCATGCGTACAAGGCGAGCTGGCCGACCTGCCAGTGTAAATTAACCGGATCCTACGGGGCTCAGATAGGGTTATCCCTATCGGGCGCCGGAGTATAAGAATAAACGGGCTTCGTGGGTTGTTCGTGGGCTGAAAGAGTGTAGCCCACGAACTCGGTCGATTCCGGGGATTGAGAGCAAGGTTGAAAGAAGCCTGGCACGTGAGTAACAGCCATCGCATATGATTTTATTAGTAAGCAAGTTTCCTACCTGGGCCACCCCCTGGCCAGGACGTGTTTAACCGTGGTGCACATGATTAAACTTGGAAATTTAGCTTACAATACATATAAACTACATTTTATCTTCAGAAACTCATTACAAATCTAATTTCCTGATCAATGGAAAATAGAAATGATTAAATGAATAAATATCTTCCTTTTTATTAATATTTTCACTGTTGGATTTTATGTAAATCATTTCTGAGATCAACCTATTGTTGTGATTTTATTCTTGATCAACAATAGTTGTATCATCCCAACCGAATGTATATTTGCAATTATTTTTATGCTTAACGATTACATTTTCACTGTTTTTCTTATTTTTGTGTTCCGATATGCGTTTTTTAGCGCTCTTTTTGTTTCGCCTATGTATGATGCCGGACAATCGTGACAAGAAAATTTGTATACAACATTGGGTTTTCCCCCTTATTAGTATTGTCTTTACATAATCTTATAATAGAGGTTAAACTTTTTTCAACTGAGGGAATCGTACTAATATTGTATTGTTTTAAAATCGCAGATAGGTGATGAAATTTTCCGTTGAAAGGTAAACGAACTTTGGACGTTTACTAAATAAAGTGTTGCGTGAATCCTTATTATTTTTTTCCCCTTGATATCTAATTTTATTTGATCTAATCTTAATATTGTCACAAATGAAATTAAGTGGATACTCGTTATTTAACAACATTTTTTCGATTTTATTCAAATCGTTGTTGTGAAACTTTCTATGAGAAACTAAAAACGCTCGGTCAACTAAATTATAAACTATATTTTTCTTTTGCTGGATAGGATGATTTGAAAAGTAATTGATGAGCATATTCGAAAAAGTCGGTTTTTGATACCAATTCGTAATGATGCGATCATCATTCCTAATTAGTGTCAAATCTAGAAAATTGATACGATTATTATCTTATAATGCATAGGTGAATTGAACATTTTTATCATAGGAATTAAAAATAATGATGATAGAATCAACATGTTCCCTCTGAATACATAAAATGGTGTCATCTGCATAACGATAATAAAAAATTGGAGTGTAATTATGGATAGTTTAAAATTTTTGTAAACACCAACTTTCGAAATCATCCATCACAATATCAGCGAACAATGGTTAGATGGGTTAACCCATGGGCGTGCCGAATATTTGTTGATAGAAATCATTATCAAAACTGAAAAAGGTGTTTTTATATAAAAATTTAGTACAAAAAATGATATCTGTAAACGGAAGCTTACAATTTTGATTTATATCAACGATCCTTCTATCCAAACTATCAAGAACTAAATTACAAGGAACGTTGGTAAATAACGAACTGACATCAAGTGAAAGAAACATATTATAGTCTTCATCTAATGTAACATTTTTAGGTTTTTTTTGGAGTTCGAAGCTGTTATCAATGTGCGATTTTGGAGTCTTGATGCCATTTTTTAAATCTTCATACATTTTTTTTGCTAAAAAATGTGTAGGACTGTTAATTTTTGGAAGTCCATAACATATTGCTAAAACGGTGTCAGTCAAAGTAAGGTCAGTTTTATGATAAATACGATAAAGACATTTGTTATCATTTAAATTTTTTTAAATTTTTGTCAGCATTAGTAAAAAGGATTCCTGGATTATTTTTCACAAACATCCTGGTAGTTTTCATTTTTTTGCAAAAATTCTGTCTTCTTTAGAAATGTGAACCTTATTTTCTTTCAAAGCATTACTAATATTATGTGTTACTTTTTCCCTGATTTCATTTTTAATATCATTGTTCATTTCTAAAGATTGAAGAGTAGATTCTAAATCTTTAATTAATTAATGACTTCTTGTTTTGAAATTTTAGACGAAACACTATGTTTTGGACCCTCCCTCTCTGTTCCATAGAGAAAAAAATTTTTATTAATGATACGCACATATAAAAAAATCAAACAGGTCTCAACAAAATGTGAAGTATGAAATAAGAGATAAATCAGTCATTTTTACGTTTTTATTTAAGAAAAAAAAAACAACGAAATTTCAGAAAAACCCAAACTTTCTAGCATTACTCTGAGTGAAGAAAGTGATAGAAAAAAGATTGTTTGAACAAATATTTTATTAACAATAATTGATTATTACCTCACGTAAACTGAAAAATTCACTTTTAAGTCACTTTTAAGTGCGGGGCCCTTTAACGAACTTTAATTTACACGTCTAACGAAAATTTTAGAATTTATTGCATAATTTAACATTTCAATGTGTCAATCATTGGGGATGGGGTCAACTTTGCACGTAGCAACTTTGCATGTGCGCAACTGTGCACGTCGATGGCCAGACGGACAACTGTGCACGTCGTTGGTCAGAAGCACAACTGTGCACGTGCCAACTGTGCAGTGCCATCTGTGCACGTGCACAGATGGTACTTGGACAACTGTACACGTCGAAATTAAGACGTGCACAGATGGACTCATGTACACTTTAACGTGCACAGATGTCACTTGTCCAACTCTGCACGTGCACAGATGTCCCCTGTCCAACTGTGCACGTGCACAGATGTCCCTTGCCCAACTGTGCACGTGCACAGATGTCACTTGCCCAACTGTGCACGTTTATACCAGGGTGAACCTCTGTATCTATATATAATACATTTTTAACAGTTAAAATTATTCAATCCTGGTGGAATGGAGCATATTAACTTTTTTAATGTTAGTTTGAAAATATTTCAAATATTATTTTTAAGAAATTATTCTTTTCAAATTGTTAAAGATACATAAAAATCTCTCTTTGTTCGACCTGAATGCCTTCAATTTGCTGAATGCCTTGCTTTCTCTGAATCCCCTGAATTCTCTGAATCCCTTGAATTCTCTGAATTCCTTGAATTCCTTGAATTCTCTGAATTCCTTGAATTCTCTGAATTCCTTGAATTCTCTGAATTCTCTGAATTCCTTGAATTCTCTGAATTCCTTGAATTCGCTGAATTCCTTGTATTCTGTAAATTCTCGGAATCCTCTGAATTCTCTGAATCCTTGAATTCTCTGAATTCTTTGTATTCTCTGAATTCTTTGTATTCTCTGAATCCTTGAATTGAGTGAATTCTTCGAATTTTCGGAATTCTCAGAATTCTTTGAATTCTCAGAATTCTTTGAATTACCAGAATTCTTTGAATTCTCAGAATTCTTTGAATTTTCTGAATTCTTTAAATTCTCTGAATTCTTTGACTTCTCTGAATCCTTGAACTCTCTGAATTCCTTGAATTCTTTGAATTCCTTGAATTCTGTGAATTCTTCGGATTCTCTGAATTCTCTGAATTCCTTGAATTCTCTGAATTTCTTGAATTCTTTGAATTCCTTTAATTCTCTGAATTCCTTGAATTCTCTGGATTCCTTGAATTCTTTAAATTTTAAGAATTCTGTGAATTCCTTGAATTCGTTGTTGAATTCTCTGAATTCCGTGAATTTGTTGAATTCTTTGAATTCTCTGAATTCCTTGAGTTAGTTGAGTTCCTTCAATTCGCTGAATGCCTCCAATTTACTAAATGCCTTGCTTTCTCTGAATTCCTTGAATTCGTTAAATTTGTTGAATTCGCTAAATTTGTTGAATTCTCTGAATTCCTTGAATTTGTTGAATTTGTTAAATTCCTTGAATTCGCTGAATTTCTAGAATTCGCGGAATGACTTCAAATTTGCTGAATGTCTAGAATTCTCTGAACTCCTTGAATTCTCGCAATTCCCTGAATTATCTGAATAAACTGAATTCTCTTAATGTCCTGAATTCTATTAATTCGTTGAATTCGTCGAATTCTCTGAATTCTTAAAGTTCGCTGAATTTTTCGAATTAGCTTAATGCCTTCAATTTGCTGAATGCCTTGCTTTCTCTGAATCCCTTGAATTCTCTGAATACCTTGAATTTTCTAAATTCCGTGAATCCTTTGAATTCTTTGAATCCCTTTAATTCTCAGAATTCCTTGAGTTTGTTGGATTTCTTGGATTCGCTAAATGCCTTCAACTCGCTGAATACCTTGAATTCTCCGAATCCCTTAAATTCTCCGAATCCCTTGAATTCTCTGAATGCAAGAAATTCTCTGAATTCTTCGAACTCTCTGAATTACTTAAATCCTCTGAATTCCCTGAATTCTCTGCATTCACTGGATTCGTTGCATTCTCTGAATTACTTAAGCTTGTTGAATTCCTTCAATTCGCTGAATGCCTCCAATTTGCTGAATGCCTTGCTTTCTCTGAATCCCTTGAATTCTGTGAATTTTCTGAATTTTCTGAACTCTTTGAATTCTCTGAATTCCTTGAACTCTCCGAATTACTTAAGTACAACCCTTACGTAAGGACATAAACGTGCACAGTTAGGCAAGTGACATCTGTGCACGTGCACAGTTGGGAAAGGGACATCTGTGCACGTGCACAGTTGGGCAAGGGACATCTGTGCACGTGCACAGTTGGGCAAGGGACATCTGTGCACGTGCACAGTTGGGCAAGGGACATCTGTGCACGTGCACAGTTAGGAAAGTGACATCTGTGCACGGTGAAGTGCACAAGAGTCTATCTGTGCACGTCTAAATTTCGACGTGCACAGTTGTCCAAGTACCATCTGTGCACGTGCACAGTTGTCCAAGTGACAACTGTGCACGTCTAAATAATGACGTGCACAGTTGTCCAAGTACCATCTGTGCACGTGCACAGTTGTCCAAATGACAACTGTACACGTCGAAATTTCGACGTGCACAGATGGGCTCCTGTGGTCTTGGACGTGCACAGATGGACGTGCACAGTTGTCCGTCTGGCCATCGACGTGCACAGTTGGGCACGTGCAAAGTTGTCCGTCACCCCAATCATTGGATTAATTTGAATATTTTGAATATAATTAAGATGGCATTCTTGCATTACTTTGTTCCTGCAATCTTTTGTCACATTTCTCATCCACTTGCTTTACTTGCGAAGCCTTTTACGGCCTACTTGAAGTTCTGACGTAATTCAAAAACATCAAAATAACAAACAATTTCTAATCATATTGCTTTACAGTGACAACCCGAAAAATATTATATTTAATTTAATCTAATCAATCCGAAAGTGATCTGGACAGTCCAGAACAATTTTGACACTGAACCCCTTTCACAGTGCAAATTTCAAAACAAAGGCACTAGACGGGTTGTTTACATTCTTTATTACTAAAACGAAGGAAACAAAATGAAGGGTGAAACAACTTGTGGAGCACAAATTGTCCTCTTTTCACTTATTTTATACTTAACTGAGAAGAAGGGAATATCCAAAAATATAAAGCAGTCGATTTTCTATTAATTGGGGGAAAAGGCACGGTTTTTTAATGTTTAATAAGACGAGTCCTTAATATGAGAGTGTGAAGGCGAGAGTACTAACGTTGAGAAGCGCTTGAATCTGCTGACGATGCAATCGTAGACGACGTCGCGTGCTTTCTTACAAAATGGATATTTCCGCCAATTTTCAATGAATCGGTCTAAAAATTTCCAGAAATCTTCCTCCAACAGTAAGGAATAAACGTCTGACTGGAAGTTATCTCAACTCCAAAGTTCCCTCGATACTTTTCTTCGCCGAAGCAAAAAAAAAAAAAACGTGCCTACCGTCAGGTCTCCATTTGCAAATGATTATTATTATACAATTGGCATTATTACCTTTTGTCTTTGTTTTGTAGGGATCGCTAGGGTGTAATGCACATGTGTACCAAATTTCAAATAGTTTCAATAATATTTATCAAAGTGGAGACGATTTATGTTTTAAAAGATAATTTAATTTGGCGAAATTTTTTCATACCTTTTTCAATTATATTATTAAAAATATACATCGCAAAGAAAAACCATAAATATAAAAAAGTTCCGTCTTGTCATTCTCTACAAGGCCATATATCTTTTTATATAATTTTTTTAACTTTAAAATTTGGATATAATAAGACGCTCAATTGACTTTATAGCCCTTGGAGCGTTCGGCAGGGCAGGGTCGCGACCAACACCGTAACAGCGACAAAGATGGTAATACAGGTCGGACAGCCCGATAGTATGTGTTCTAGGTACTCAGCGTGTGCATCACATGCTCTGCACCTATCACTGGTAACTTCTTGACATAAAATGTTGTCACGGTATGCCAAAGTGTCAATGACATCGACCTGGCATGCAAAAATGGAAGCCCCTGTACCTGAATTGAGTTCTGATGGTTTGAGGAAAGCAAAAGATTGCTCCTTCGACAAGGACTGTTTTTCTACATTTCTGTGAAAGTTTCCGTGCATATGCTTGTCAAGTAGCTCTTGGTGAAATTTACCAACCTCTGCTTTCTTTACTTCCAGTGTCTTCGTAACCGAATTGTTCTAAGTACAGCTTACATCGTTACGAATGGCAGAGATCCTCTCCTAAAGATGGTCAGGAACCATGAGATGATTGGCAAAGGAGCGTTCCTTTACAAAGCCGCGGAGCAAGCGGCCGAGAACCTTGGCCTGAATTTCAACATCAGAAGTGAGGAAAGTGCATTTCTCCATCTAGATGCTTCACGTCTAAAAGCCAAAGTAAAGAAAGCAGAGGTTAGAAAATTTCACCAAGAGCTACTCGACAAGCATATGCACGGAAACTTTCACAGAAATGTAGAAAAACAGTCCTTGTCAAAGGAGCAAACTTTTGCTTTCCTCAAATCATCAGGACTCAATTCAGGTACAGAGGGTTTCATTTTTGCATGCCAGGACGGTGTCATTTCCACCTCAGCATAACATGACCGCATTTTATGTCAAGAAGTTACTAGTGATAGGTGCAGAGCGTGTGATGCACCGGCTGAGTACCTAGAACACATACTATCGGGGTGTCCGACCCGCGTAGTAACGACGTGTATCTACAGACATAATGCGGCCCTAAGAGTACTTTATTGCCATCTTTGTCGCTCCTACAATTTTGGTCGCGACCCTCTCCTGCCGAGCGCTCCAAGGGCTATAAAGTCAATTGAGGATCCGGATACAATAAGGGTACGAGGGCTTGGAAACGCGAAAAAGTATTGTCCAAACGTCTTACGATATCCAAATGCTGAAGTTAAAACAATTAAAAAAAATATATGGCCTTGTAGAGAATGACAAGAAGGAACTTTTTTCTATTCAAAGTTTTTCTTTCCGATGTATATTTTTAATAATATAATTGAAAAAGGGATGAAAAAATTTCGCCAAATTCAATTACTTTTTAAAACATAAATCGTCTCCACTTTGACAAATATTATTAAACTATTTGAAATTTGGTACACATACGCATTATACTCTAGCAATGCCTACAAAACAAAGAAAAAAGGTAAGAATTCCAATTTTTTAGTAATAATTAATTGCAAATGGAGAACTGACGGTAAGCACGTTTTTTTTTGCTTCAGCGAAGAAAAGTATGGAGGGAACTTTGGAGTTAAAACAACTTCCAGTCAGACATTTGTTCCTTACTATCGGAGGAAGATTTCTGGAAATTTTTAGACCGATTCATTGAAAATTGGCGGAAATATCCATTTTGAAAGAAAGCACGCGACGTCGTCTGCGATTGAATCGTTAGCAGATTTAAGCGCTTCTCAACGGTAGTACTCTCGCCTTTACACTCCCATATTAAGGACTCGTCTTATTAAACATTAAAGAACCCTGCCTTTTCCCCCAATTAATAGAAAATCGACTGCTTTATATTTTTGTATATTCCGTTGTTTTCAGTTAAGTATAAAATAACTGAAAAGAGAAAAATTTGTGCTCCGCAAGTTGTTCCACCCTTCATTTTGTTTCCTCCGTTTTAGTAATAAAGAATGCAAACAAACCTTTCAATGCCTTTGTTTTGAAATTTTCCCTGTAAAAGGGGTTTAGTGTCAAAATTGTTCTGGACTGTCCAGATCGCTTTCGGATTGATTAGATTAAATTGAATATTATATTTTTCGGGTTGTCACTGTAAAGCAATATGATTAGAAATTGTTTGTTATTTTCATGTTTTTGAATTATGTCAGAACTTCAAGTAGGCCGTAAAAGGCTTCGCAAGTAAAGCAAGTGGAAGAGAAATGTGACAAAAGATTGCAGGAACAAAGTAATGCAAGAATGATATTTTAACCCGGCGTCATGGGGGTGGAACAGTGTGATACGGACGTAGGGGTGGGTCAAATAGACTCACTTATTAGATTTGAATTATACCAGCACTTTATTAATGAAAAAGTTGACATGTAATTCGGTTTATTTGTTTAGGTTTCATGTAAATAAATAAAAGAGAAATATCATATAATAGTATTTTTAATCATATTAATAATGACCGTTTGAGGTCATTCTGAGCCGTTTGCCATTGAGAATGGAAGAGAGGAATCGCAGTGGCGGGGGGCAGAAGCACTTCTGCGACAATTTGCGAGCCGACAATTTGTGAAAGGTCAGTGTACATTGTAAAGAATTAAAGTCATATGTATATGCAATGGCGCAAAATTGTTACATGAAATTCAAGGATGGGTCTCGAGACCTTTTTCAACTTTGTGCACGTGTAACTCTGCGTGCGGTCGCCACTAGACTAATGTGTTACCTGCAACGCTTAGAACGACTTAGCAGCTCCAGCTACTGAGAAGAGCAGCAACGTCGCACGCATCGTAACTGAACTTCAAGCAAAATAAAATGTGCTGGGTCTCACAGGCCCAACCCCCATGACAGCGGGTTAATTGTTTCTAATCAAATTTAGAAACAACTAGAATGGAAGCTGGAAGCGGCCCATTCAAGGCCTGTATGCAACTTCAAATTTTCATTGTCGAAGGACAATTTTGGATTTTATTTATTTTTTCATTAATTTTACAATCAAACAACAATACAAGTCAACAAAAATTAGTGAGAATTAAATCCCACCACTGCCACCAATTATTTGTTACATCCGAGGATTTGTTAATTAAATAAATTCGAGAAAATTTACTCAATCAACCAATTGTGGATGGTTGAATAATAAATACTCCCATGCAAGTAACGATACTTTTATGGGCCAATTCCCTGCCCAATTCGTTCAGGACTTTTCTAAAATGCCGCTGAGCTTGGATTATTGTTCTTTTATTGTAAAAGGAAATTTAGACATGTTATTATGCATGTTACATGTTTATATTTGAGATGGCACAGATTATATATATATATATTTATGTATGTATGTATATATGTAAAAAAAAAGTTAAACAACCACCGCAGGGTACCACTAAGAGCAACTGCCATCTGGAAAGAAAATGTCAATAGCCCCCAGTAGAACCGCGGTAAAATACACCTATGGCCACGTCTCACATCCGTGAGATGGGTGGTCACAGGGCCTGACGAAATCACAATGACAGGCCGGCGAATCCCTCGTGTGTCTTGAGGACATGAAGCGACCCAAGGATGTCAGATTTCTGCATCCATCTCGCAAGTGCCTTGGCATATTTTTGGCACGCGGGTATGGCTTTAAGGTTACGAACCAGTGATAACTTAGCACTTTCGAAAGCACTTATCACAAGGACAATCTCGTACCGAATATTTTGGGTACAGTGGTTGCAGCTCTCTTTTAAGGTCTTGATACCTCTCCTCTTTTTCTTTCTCCTTTGCAGTGATGTTGTATTAGGACGGAGCCGAGAATTCGATCACGAATATGGTTCGTTTCTCGAAGTCTTGGAGAACAATGTCAGGCCTCGAGTGCGCAACGGAGACTGCTGCCCGAAAATCGT